>OU342743.1:352552399-352632047 GCA_910589775.1 Avena eriantha | reverse complement strand
TGGTGTGTCATTGCATGTGTGTTCTTTTCCTGAACGACATTGATCCACTAGTGTCGTTGTATGTGTGTTCTGTTCCTAAACCACATTGATCTGCTGGTGTCATTGCATATGTGTTCTTTTCCTAAAGCCACATGGATCCACTAGTGTCATTGTATGTGTGTTCTGTTCTTAAACTACATGTATCCACTAGTGACATTGCATGTGTGTTCTCTTCCGAAACCAAATGGATCCACTTGACTCATTGCATGTGTGTTCTTTTCCTAAACAACATGGGTCCACTAGTGAAATTTTGCATGTGTGTTCTTTTACAAAACCACATTCATCCACCAGTGTCATTGCATGTGTGTTCGTTTCCTAAACCACATGGATCCACTAGTGACATTTTCACGTCTGTTCTTCTCCTAAACCATTGTGATCCACTAGTGTCATTGCATGTGTGTTCTTTTCGTCAAACACATTCATCCACTAGTGCCATTTGCATGGGTTTTATTTCCCTAAACCACGTGGATCCACTAGAGTCATTGCATGTGTGTTCTTTTCCTAAAACACATTGATCCACTAGTGACATTTGCATGTGTGTTCTGTTCCTAAACCACATGGATCCACTTGAGTCATTGCATGTGTGTTCTTTTCCTAAACAACATGGATCCACTGGTGAAATTTGCATGTGTGTTCTTTTCCTAAACCACATTGATCCACCAGTATCATTGCATGTGTTATATTTTCCTAAACCACATGCATCCACTTGTGACATTGCACGTGTTTATTCTCTTGAACCATAGTGATCCACTGGATTCCTTGCATGTGTGTTGTTTTCCTGAACCCCATGGATCCACTGATACCATTGCATGTGTGTTCTTTTCCTAAACCACATTGATCCACTGGTGTCATTGCATGTGTTTTCTTTTCCTGAACCACATGGATGCACTAATGACATTGCATGTGTGTTCTTTTCCTGAATCACATGGATCCACTAGTGTAATTGCATGTGTGTTCTTTTCGTCCACCACATGGATCCACCGATGACATTGCATGTGTGTTATTTTCCTTAATCACATGGATCCACTGGAATCAGTGCATGTGTGTTCTTTTCCTAGACCACATGGATCCACTCGTGTGATTGCATGTGTGTTCTTTTCCTAAATCACATTGATCCACTTGTGTCATGGCATGTGTGTTCTTTTCGTAAAACACATTCATCCACTAGTGCCATTTGGATGGACGTTATTGTCCAAAACCACATGGATCCACTAGAGCAATTTCATGTGTGTTCTACTCCTAAACCACTTGGATCCACTCGAGTCATTGCATGTTTGTTCTTTTCCTAAAACACATGGATCCACTGGTGTCATTACATGTGTGTTCTTTTCCTAAAACACATTGATCCACTAGTGACATTTGCAGGTGTGTTCTTTTCCTAAACCACATGGATCCACTGGTGAAATTTGCATATGTGTTCCTTTCCTAAACCACATTGATCCACTAGTGTCATTGCATGTGTGTTCTTTCCCTAAACCACATGGATCCACTAGTGTCATAGCATGTGTGTTCTTTTCGTAAACCACATGGATCCACTAGAGTCATTGCATGTGTGTTCTTTACATAAACCACATGGATCCACTAGACTCATTTGCATGTGTGTTATTTTCCTAAACTACATGGATCAACTAAAGTCATTTGCATGCGTGTTCTTTTACTAAAGCACATGGATCCACTGGGGACATTTGCATGTGTGTTGTTTCCCTAAACCACATCGATTCACTGGTGACATTTGCATGTGTGTTCTTTTCCTAAACTACATTGATCCACCGAAGTCATTGTATGTGTGTTATTTTCCTAAACCACATTGATCCACTAGTGGCATTGCATGTATGTTCTATTCCTGATCCACATGGATCCGTTGTGTCATTGCATGTGTGTTCTTTTCCTAAGCCACATGGATCCACTAGAGTCATTGCATGTGTGTTCTTTTTCTAAACCACATGGATCCACTTGTCTGATTGCATGTGTGTTCTTTTCCTAAACCACATGGATCCACTATTGACATTGCATGTGTGTTTCTTTTCCTAAACCACATGGATCAACTAGTGACATTGCATGTGTGTTCTTTTCCTAAAACACATTGATCCACTTGTGACATTTGCATGTGTGTTCTCTTCCGAAACCACATGGATCCACTTGCATCATTGCATGTTTGTTCTTTTCCTAAACAACATGTATCCATTAGTGAAATTTGCATGTGTGTTGTTTTCCTAAACCACATTCATCCACCAGTGTCATTTCATGTGTGTTCTTTCCTAAACCACACGGATCCATTGGTGACATTTCCATGTGTGTTCTTCTCCTGAACCACATGGATCCACTGGTGTCATTGCATGTGTGTTCTTTTCGTCAAACACATTAATCCACTAGTGACATTTGAATTGGTGTTATTTCCCCAAACCACATGGATCCACTAGAGTCATTGCATGTGTGTTCTTTTCCTAAACCACATGGATCCACAAGTGTCATTACATGTATGTTATTTTCCTAAACCACATGGATTCACTAGTGACATTGCATGTGTGTTCTTTTCCTAAAACACATTGATCCACTGGTGACATTTGCATGTGTGTTCTTGTCCTAAAGCACATGGATAAACTTGAGTCATTGCATGTGTGCTCTTTTCCTAAACCACATGGATCCACTGGTGAAATTTGCATGTGTGTTACTTTCCTAAACCACATTGATCCACCGGTGTCATTGCATGTGTGTTCTTTTCCTAAACCACCAGGATCCACTAGTGACATTGCATGTGTGTTCTTCCCCTTTAACCATAGTGATCAACTGGTGTGTCATTGCATGTATGTTCTTTTCCTGAACGACATTGATCCACTAGTGTCGTTGTATGTGTGTTCTGTTCCTAAACCACACTGATCTGCTGGTGTCATTGCATATGTGTTCTTTTCCCGAGCCACATGGATCCACTAGTGTCATTGTATGTGTGTTCTGTTCTTAAACTACATGTATCCACTAGTGACATTGCATGTGTGTTCTCTTCCGAAACCAAATGGATCCACTTGACTCATTGCATGTGTGTTCTTTTCCTAAACAACATGGGTCCACTAGTGAAATTTGCATGTGTGTTCTTTTACAAAACCACATTCATCCACCAGTGTCATTGCATGTGTGTTCGTTTCCTAAACCACATGGATCCACTAGTGAGATTTTCACGTCTGTTCTTCTCCTAAACCATTGTGATCCACTAGTGTCATTGCATGTGTGTTCTTTTCGTCAAACACATTCATCCACTAGTGCCATTTGCATGGGTTTTATTTCCCTAAACCACGTGGATCCACTAGAGTCATTGCATGTGTGTTCTTTTCCTAAAACACATTGATCCACTAGTGACATTTGCATGTGTGTTCTGTTCCTAAACCACATGGATCCACTTGAGTCATTGCATGTGTGTTCTTTTCCTAAACAACATGGATCCACTGGTGAAATTTGCATGTGTGTTCTTTTCCTAAACCACATTGATCCACCAGTATCATTGCATGTGTTATATTTTCCTAAACCACATGCATCCACTTGTGACATTGCACGTGTTTATTCTCTTGAACCATAGTGATCCACTGGATTCCTTGCATGTGTGTTGTTTTCCTGAACCCCATGGATCCACTGATACCATTGCATGTGTGTTCTTTTCCTAAACCACATTGATCCACTGGTGTCATTGCATGTGTTTTCTTTTCCTGAACCACATGGATGCACTAATGACATTGCATGTGTGTTCTTTTCCTGAATCACATGGATCCACTAGTGTAATTGCATGTGTGTTCTTTTCGTCCACCACATGGATCCACCGATGACATTGCATGTGTGTTATTTTCCTTAATCACATGGATCCACTGGAATCAGTGCATGTGTGTTCTTTTCCTAGACCACATGGATCCACTTGTGTGATTGCATGTGTGTTCTTTTCCTAAATCACATTGATCCACTTGTGTCATGGCATGTGTGTTCTTTTCGTAAAACACATTCATCCACTAGTGCCATTTGGATGGACGTTATTGTCCAAAACCACATGGATCCACTAGAGCAATTTCATGTGTGTTCTACTCCTAAACCACTTGGATCCACTCGAGTCATTGCATGTTTGTTCTTTTCCTAAAACACATGGATCCACTGGTGTCATTACATGTGTGTTCTTTTCCTAAAACACATTGATCCACTAGTGACATTTGCAGGTGTGTTCTTTTCCTAAACCACATGGATCCACTGGTGAAATTTGCATATGTGTTCCTTTCCTAAACCACATTGATCCACTAGTGTCATTGCATGTGTGTTCTTTCCCTAAACCATATGGATCCACTAGTGTCATAGCATGTGTGTTCTTTTCGTAAACCACATGGATCCACTAGAGTCATTGCATGTGTGTTCTTTACATAAACCACATGGATCCACTAGACTCATTTGCATGTGTGTTATTTTCCTAAACTACATGGATCAACTAAAGTCATTTGCATGCGTGTTCTTTTACTAAAGCACATGGATCCACTGGGGACATTTGCATGTGTGTTGTTTCCCTAAACCACATCGATTCACTGGTGACATTTGCATGGGCATTATTTTCCTAAACCGCATGGATCCACTAGAGTGATTGCATGTGTGTTCTACTCCTAAACCACATGGATCCACTAGAGTCATTTCATGTTTGTTCTTTTCCTAAACCACATGGACCCACTTGTGTCATTACATGTGTGTTCTTTTCCTAAAACACATTAATCCACTAGTGACATTTGCATGTGTGTTCTTTTCCTAAACCACATGGATCCACTTGAGTCATTGCATTTTTATTCTTTTCCTAAACCACACGGATCCACTGGTGAAATTTGCATGTGTGTTCTTTTCCTAAAGCACATGGATCCACTAGTTACATTGCATGTGTGTTCTTTTCCTAAAACACATTGATCCACTTGTGACATTTGCATGTGTGTTCTCTTTCGAAACCACATGGATCAACTTGCATCATTGCATGTGTGTTCTTTTCCTAAACAACATGTATCCACTAGTGAAATTTGCGTCTGTGTTGTTTTCCTAAACCACATTCATCCACCAGTGTCATTGCATGTGTGTTCTTTCCTAAACCACACGGATCCACTGGTGACATTTTCACGTGTGTTCTTCTCCTGAACCACATGGATCCACTGGTGTCATTTCATGTGTGTTCTTTTCGTCGAACACATTAATCCACTAGTGACATTTGAATCGGTGTTATTTCCCCAAACCACATGGATCCACTAGAGTGATTGCATGTGTGTTCTTTTCCTAAACCACATGGATCCACTAGTGTCATTACATGTATGTTGTTTTCCTAAACCACATGGATTCACTAGTGACATTGCATGTGTGTTCTTTTCCTAAAACACATTGATCCACTGGTGACATTTGCATGTGTGTTCTTGTCCTAAAGCACATGGATAAACTTGAGTCATTGCATGTGTGCTCTTTTCCTAAACCACATGGATCCACTGGTGAAATTTGCATGTGTGTTATTTTCCTAAACCACATTGATCCACCGGTGTCATTGCATGTGTGTTCTTTTCCTAAACCACAAGGATCCACTAGTGACATTGCATGTGTGTTCTTCCCCTTTAACCATAGTGATCAACTGGTGTGTCATTGCATGTGTGTTCTTTTCCTGAACGACATTGATCCACTAGTGTCGTTGTATGTGTGTTCTGTTCCTAAACCACATTGATTTGCTGGTGTCATTGCATATGTGTTCTTTTCCCGAGCCACATGGATCCACTAGTGTCATTGTATGTGTGTTCTGTTCTTAAACTACATGTATCCACTAGTGACATTGCATGTGTGTTCTCTTCCGAAACCAAATGGATCCACTTGAGTCATTGCATGTGTGTTCCTTTCCTAAACAACATGGGTCCACTAGTGAAATATGCATGTGTGTTATTTTACAGAACCACATTCATCCACCAGTGTCATCGCATGTGTGTTCGTTTCCTAAACCACATGGATCCACTGGTGACATTTTCACGTGTGTTCTTCTCCTGAACCATAGTGATCCACTAGTGTCATTGCATGTGTGTTCTTTTCGTCAAACACATTCATCCACTAGTGCCATTTGCATGGGTTTTATTTCCCTAAACCACGTGGATCCACTAGAGTCATTGCATGTGTGTTCTTTTCCTAAAACACATTGATCCACTAGTGACATTTGCATGTGTGTTCTTTTCCTAGACCACATGGATCCACTTGAGTCATTGCATGTGTGTTCTTTGCCTAAACAACATGGATCCACTGGTGAAATTTGCATGTGTGTTCTTTTCCTAAACCACATTGATCCACCAGTATCATTGCATGTGTTATATTTTCCTAAACCACATGCATCCACTTGTGACATTGCACGTGTTTATTCTCTTGAACCATAGTGATCCACTGGATTCCTTGCATGTGTGTTGTTTTCCTGAACCCCATGGATCCACTGATACCATTGCATGTGTGTTCTTTTCCTAAACCACATTGATCCACTTGTGTCATTGCATGTGTTTGCTTTTCCTGAACCACATGGATGCACTAATGACATTGCATGTGTGTTCTTTTCCTGAACCACATTGATCCACTAGTGTAATTGCATGTGTGTTCTTTTCGTGAACCACATGGATCCACCGATGACATTGCATGTGTGTTATTTTCCTTAATCACATGGATCCACTGGAATCATTGCATGTGTGTTCTTTTCTTTGACCACATGGATCCACTTGTGACATTTGCATGTGTGTTCTTTTCCTAAACCACATTGATCCAATTGTGACATTTGCATGTGTGTTATTTCCCTAAACCACATTGATCCACTTCTGTCATTACATGTTTGTTCTTTTCCTAAACCACATGCATCCACTAGTGACATTGCATGTCTATTCTTTTCCCGAACCACATTGATCCACCAGTGGCATTGCATGTGTGTTCTTTTTCTGATCCACATGGATCCACTGATGACATTGCATGTGTGTTCTTTTCCTAAACCACATTGATCCACTTGTGTCATGGCATGTGTGTTCTTTTCGTAAAACACATTCATCCACTAGTGACATTTGCATGGGCGTTATTTTCCTAAACCACTTGGATCCACTAGAGTCATTGCATGTGTGTTCTACTCCTAAACCACATGGATCCACTAGAGTCATTGCATGTTTGTTCTTTTCCTAAACCACATGGATCCACTGGTGTCATTACATGTGTGTTCTTTTCCTAAAACACATTAATCCACTAGTGACATTTGCATGTGTGTTCTTTTCCTAACCACATGGATCCACTTGAGTCATTGCATTTTTATTCTTTTCCTAAACCACATGGATCCACTGGTGAAATTTGCATGTGTGTTCTTTTCCTAAACCACATTGATCCACTGGTGTCATTGCATGTGTGTTCTTTGCCTGAACCACATGGATCCACTAGTGTCATTCCATGTGTGTTGTTTTCGTAAACCACATGGATCCACTGATGACATTGCATGTGTGTTCTTTTCCTAAACCACATGGATCCACTAGAGTCATTGCATGTGTGTTCTTTACCTAAACCACATGGATCCACTAGACTCATTTGCATGTGTGTTCTTTTCCTAAACTACATGGATCAGCTAGAGTCATTTGCCTGCGTGTTCTTTTCCTAAAGCACATGGATCCACTGGTGACATTTGCATGTGTGTTTTTTTCCTAAACCACATCGATTCACTGGTGACATTTGCATGTGTGTTCTTTTCCTAAACTACATTGATCCACCGAAGACATTGTATGTGTGTTCTTTTCCTAAACCACATTGATCCACTAGTGGCATTGCATGTGTGTTCTTTTCTTGATCCACATGGATCCGTTGTGTCATTTCATGTGTGTTCCTTTCCTAAGCCACATGGATCCACTAGAGTCATTGCATGTGTGTTCTTTTTCTAAACCACATGGATCCACTTGTGTGATTGCATGTGCGTTCTTTTCCTAAACCACATGGATCCACTATTGACATTGCATGTGTGTTTCCTTTCCTAAACCACATAGATCCACTGGTTACATTGCATGTGTGTTCTTTTCCTAAAACACATTGATCCACTTGTGACATTTGCATGTGTGTTCTCTTCCGAAACCACATGGATCCACTTGCCTCATTGCATGTTTGTTCTTTTCCTAAACAACATGTATCCACTAGTGAAATTTGCATGTGTGTTGTTTTCCTAAACCACATTCATCCACGAATATCATTGCATGTGTGTTCTTTCCTAAACCACATGGATCCACTGGTGACATTTTCACGTGTGTTCTTCTCCTGAACCACATGGATCCACTGGTGTCATTGCATATGTGTTCTTTTCGTCAAACACATTCATCTACTAGTGACATTTGAATGGGTGGTATTTCCCTAAACCACATGGGTCCACTGGAGTCATTGCAGGTGTGTTCTTTTCCTAAATCATATGGATCCACTGGTGTCATTACATGTATGTTCTTTTCCTAAACAACATGGATTCACTAGTGACATTGCATGTGTGTTCTTTTCCTAAAATACATGGATCCACTGGTGACATTTGCATGTGTGTTCTTGTCCTAAAGCACATGGATAAACTTGAGTCATTGCATGTGTGCTCTTTTCCTAAACCACATGGATCCACTGGTGAAATTTGCATGTGTATTATTTTCCTAAACCACATTGATCCACCGGTGTCATTGCATGTGTGTTCTTTTCCTAAACCACATGGATCCACTAGTGACATTGCATGTGTGTTCTTCCCCTTTAACCATAGTGATCAACGGGTGTCATTGCATGTGTGTTCTTTTCCTGAACCACATTGATCCGCTGGTGTCATTGCATGTGTGTTCTTTTCCAAAACCACATTGATCTGCTCGTGTCATTGCATATGTGTTCTTTTCCTGAACCACATGAATCCACTAGTGTCATTGTATGTGTGTTCTATTCTTAAACTACATGTATCCACTAGTAACATTACATGTGTGTTCTCTTCCAAAACCAAATGGATCCACTTGAGTCATTGCATGTGTGTTCTTTTCCTAAACAACATGGATCCACTAGTGAAATTTGCATGTGTGTTCTTTTACAAAACCACATTCATCCACCAGTGTCATTTCATGTGTGTTCGTTTCCTAAACCACATGGATCCACTGGTGACATTTTCACGTGTGTTCTTCTCCTGAACCACAGTGATCCACTGGTGTCATTGCATGTGTGTTCTTTTCATCAAACACATTCATCCAATAGTGACATTCGCATGGGTGTTCTTTTCATCAAACACATTCATCCAATAGTGACATTCGCATGGGTGTTATTTCCCTAAATCACGTGGATCCACTAGAGACATTGCATGTGTGCTTTTCCTAAAACACATTGATCCACTTGTGACATTTGCATGTGTTCTTTTCCTAAACCACATGGATCCTCTTGAGTCATTGCATGTGTGTTCTTTTCCTAAACAACATGGATCCACTGGTAAAATTTGCATGTGTGTTCTTTTCCTAAACCACATTGATCCACCAGTGTCATTGCATGTGTTATATTTTCCTAAACCACATGCATCCACTTGTGACATTGCACGTGTGTTATTCTCCCTGTAACACCCTCAAATCGCCCCTATGCATGTTTTAGCCCTTTCCGCCAAACCCGCATAGAAATGATTCAAGGACGCCCACCAGGCACTTTCGTGCGGGTGGAAAACGAAGTAATACCATTACACAATAGTCCTCGATGGGACCCACAGAACATATATATACAATAATGACTCCATGAGTCCAGAATACAGATATACAATACAAAGATCCAAATCACCTTGAAAACGATAGATCGTCCGACTACGGACAAGATGCAAATGGGGCTAAGAGCCCTGACGAATAACCAATGGCGTCCATAACCCTGCCCAGGCCAAGCTGGAAGGGTAACCCAGCTAACGACGTCCATCTCAAACCTACTAAAACAAAAGGGGTCCCGACAAAGGGAAAAGGAAAAAGAGGAGCGTCAGTACTGAGGCCAGTACACGGCGAGGCTAGAATTCGGCGGCTCTCGCCTACATATGTATGGTGGACTGAAGCGGCAACGCAGCAGAATTAAACAACCTATAGAGACTCGGTAAAACTGGCGGCTATTAGAGAGGGATAAGAAAGATCTATTCGGATCCAACCTGATACTAACACCAAACATACCCATCCTGGTATTTCCCCCTCGAGACCAAACGAGGAAGTCGGACCAATGAACTCACACAGTTTGCAATTTTACTCATTCCGTTATAGTTGCAGCGCTTACTAATCAGATATAGATAACATGAGTCATCCTGAAGCATAAGTAGTGGGCAATTTTAATTAACCATTCCGTGGTAGTTGGAACATTTACTAGTCAGATATAATTGTCCTGAGGAATCCCAAAACCCAGTAGGCACTTTTATCACATTCCATTGGAGTTGCAATACTTACTAGGCAGGTATAGTATGACACAGATCCACCAGTTGTTGGCATTTTTATTATCCATTCCATTGTAGTAAAGCTGAATTACTAGTCACATATTAAGTCAGATTTATACACTACTTTAGTTATGCTTGTCTATGGTTGAGATACTGTGCTCCAAGTCATCCATAACCGCGGACACGGCTTTCAGAAAGATTTACCGTGTAGGGGTGCACAAATAGCAACACACACACGATCAACCTCGGAAAAACCAAATCAAAACCCAACGAGGCTTTCACGACAAAGCAATCATAGGATTCATAAAATATTTCAGGGGGCCACCCCACTAAGCTACCCGCAACGAAGTTGGCCGGCTCCGGAACGGATGCAGGGAACCCGAAAGTGTGACTGGGCTTTTCGATACCGCGAAAACGTGGCACGATCCAAAACAGCATAGGTGCTCCATGCACAATCTTAAATAAAGAAGTAAAACATGGCATAAGTACAGGATAGTAATAAAGCCCCAAACTATTTTGTGGCCCCAAGAAATAAGAAATGAATCAAGCTCTGGCTAACGGGGATTCATAGAGTCTCACGTATGTGGATAGTGCGAATAGTCAAGGAACAGGTATCAAGTACTCGCGGCCTACGGGACACAAGTGGGCATAAAAAACCAAATAGCATATATTGCCCACCGGTGCCTCTTTCATTAGTTATCCCAGCAATTTAATAGTTGTATTTAAAGACATGATCATCTCTAGCATAAATATCTGCCAGCATTCCAACAAATGTTGTACTTGACAACACGAGTCACCTGAGCAAGCAACTATGACTCGCAAGGCCAGCTATCTACCAAACACAGGTAATAGCAGGTGTCCAAGGCAATATAGAGGCTGCACGGGATATAACTGGTGTACGGAAACTAAAGCATCGCGACACGGATAGCAATAGATCAACAAGAGGAAATAAAGACTATAAATGTAAAATAGGTAGAAGGGGGAGATATGCTCGCCTGCGAAACACTGCCGAAGGTTCATATCCGGAGAACTTGTCGGTACTCACATCCACTCATCAGCCTAATCCACGAAGAAGCAAACACTAGAAGAAACACCGGATGCAATATTTAATACTACGGCAGAAGATCCGGCATGATTATGATATGATGTATGGGATGGCACAGATGCGGTGCAATTAGGCAGTATTAAGCCGAACCGGGGTCCCGACAATTAATTAGAAGGTTCAAGTTATTTGAAACCTCGCAATTTAAATGTTGTATTAACAAGACAAAACATGGCATCGGTTCGCTAAACCAATTTAAATGGAGTCTGGAATAAGACAACAATATCCCGCATATAGACTCCATATTTAATTTAGGTGAATCGACTAATTAACCCAACCCACCAGATGTTGGGGGGATACCCTCGGGTAGGGTCACGTCGGGGTATAAAGGCCGAGTTAGCCGAAGTTCGGCAAGGTCAAAGCGGATGCTGGCCGGGTCACCTCAAGGCAGGCCGAATCATGGGGTAACCCGGACCAGGGGGCATTCGCCTAACTAAGTCTCAACCGACTTAAGCAGTAAGTCGGAAGTGCTTGTTTTATTTGTATGCAGGAACAGGTGTGGCCGGATCAACTAGGATCCGGGTCACGTCTAGCGTCTAGGAGAAGGAAAGAATCTCGCTGGTCTAAAGAAGCTCCGGTACGCACTACCTGAGCGAAGCAAGCAAGGGCAGGACCACCGGGGCGTGGCTGACAAGGGTGACGACGCCCATGTCGGGTGACGCGGGCGCCGTAGAGGCTCACATAGCCTCTCCATGTGTGACGCGGGGGAAAAAGCACCCCGATCGGCTTACCACTTTGGGAGGAGGCATATTCTTAGGAATATGCCTCCACGTATGCCCTAGGCAGAGACCGATCTCCCTCTATATAAGGGGGGCTAGGGTTTCAGTAGAAGGGGTTCCGCTATTTTGGTTTGGCTAGGGTTTTAGGTGTGATCTGTGGGTGAGAGTAAGAGAGCTCCTTCTTCCTCCTCTCCCTAATATAGCTCTAGGAGCACTTGTAATCTTGGAAGCGAAGCAATACAAACAACTGTGTGGAGAATCACTTCACTATCCCTCCCTGGATTCCCCTAGCGTGTATTAGTCCCCACCTTTAGCCTATCCATGGCATCTGCTGTGACACCACCATGACAGTTGGCGCCCACCGTGGGGCTAGCGACGCTAGCAGGGGTCAAGATCCAGACGGGAAACTTCATCGGCACTAGCGAACGCATCGTCTCCGGGCTCGTTCATCGCTTTGGAGCGCTGGACTTCGTCAGCGACAACGCTGGCTGCTTCGGCACGCGACCACTTCTGCGCAATGGCCTCTTCGTCAAGCTCGGCGCACACAAAGTCTACGTTGTTGTGGACGTGTCATGTGTTCATCCGCGCCACGTCGTCGAGGCAGGGGAGCCGCCCCTCACCGTGGCTCGCGGGCACGTATCGCTCGCTCCCCGGAGCGTGCAGAGGTGATGATGACTTCACCTGGTGCGGGCGCGAGCAAGGATCCGGCGCCAGATCCGGAGGTAATGCCTAAGGCACCGAGGAAAGGTAGAGGACCTCCACTAGAGAGGCCGGAAAATGTGTTGAGGGAAGCGATGGATAGCTTAGCAAACCCTATGGTAGCAACAGTAGATCCGGCTCGAGCGCAGGCCGAGCTAGAAGAAACTAGGCAAAAGATACTAGAGGGCGCAAAGAAAATAGCCACGGCTCAGCAGTCGTTGAATATGACGCTGCGTGAGTACGCAAAGGTGAACAAAGTTGATGCTGTAAAAGTAAAGGAGGGAAATCTCATGGGCGAGATGAATAGAGAGGGTGATACTGGAATTGAGGAATCAGAAAACTGTATGTCCGTGGGGCTGCCGAGGTACAGTACCCTAGCAAAGCACCTCAGAGCGGCGGATGCAGCTGCATCCGAGTTAGAGGGTCTGACGGGTGAAGCCCATCAAAGACAACAAGATAGGGTTAACGAGCTGGTTCGGATCGCGAACAGACAAAACGAAGAACTACTCAGAGCTAACCTGGAGAGAGCTAGAGCCTCCAAGATCGTCCATTCGGTGATGGGTAACCCGGAGAAATCCGCTCGAGTCGCATCGTCTCCTCATGGTGGTCCAAGGAGAGAAGAGGTAGTAACCTCGGCCAGACAGAACAAACAGATCGTCCTGTATGACCCAACTCGGGCAGGGAAAGGAAAAGAAGCACAGAAAAATGATGATCGACGGAGTCTGAGCCGAGGTGAAGCAGGCCGAGGTAACCTTGACCAAGGCAATGCCGGTCAAGGGAACGCAGTCAACGGCAATGCCGGACAGCGAAACTCGGCAGGAGCAGGACAACCGCAGCAGCAGAATATACCAAGGCAAGAGCAAAGTGCCGGCTGAGGTATGCAACAGAAAGGTGCTCCACATGAGCAAGACAGGTATAACGATGGAGACTCGGAAATGGCAAACACGGGATACCCAAGAACGGACTATCATGTGATAGGGTCAAGATTGGGAAGCAGGCATTTGATGCCGGATGATGCCAGGTTGAAACTGGATCGACTGTATAGGTCGGAACAGATCGAATGTCAAGGTCCACCGGGTCCTGCGTGTTTTGGACCCCGGATCATGAAGGAGCCACTGGTACCAAACTTCCAGTTACCCAGGGGCACGAAGACGTATGATGACACTACCAAGCCGGAGGATTGGCTGATAAACTATGCTACGGCTGTGAAAATTGCCACTGGCAACTTGAGATGGGCTGTACGATACGTACCCCAGATGTTGGAAGGGCCGGCAAGGGTATAGCTGAACAATTTGCCACCCGGAAGCATGAACTGCTGGATAGACTTTGAGGAAATGTTCATCAGCAATTTCTCGAGTACGTATCAGAGGCCAAATAGGCCACAAACCCTAGCTATGTGCAAGCAAAGACCTAATGAGACAGACGGGGAGTTCTTGACCCGGTGGTGTACTGTGAGAAACTCGTGTGAGGGTGTGATAGAATCACAGGCCATAGCATGGTCTGCACATGGGTGTCGATATGCAAGCGAGTTATGGAAAAAGGTGCAAAGGAAAATGCCAACTACGTTGGCAGAGATGATACGGATTGCAGATTCGTATGCGTTGGGTGATCCGACTCAACCTAGGCTCGTATCAAATGAGTCAAATGATGAGTACTATCAGAGGGATGGAGCCGGATCATCCCGGAGGAATGACTACAGAGGAAAAAGAAGAGATGATAGACCAGATCATCGATACGGTTCGCAACAAGTTGTGGCTGTAAATCAAGATTAGCCCGGAGCAGGGGGCAGTCAGCGCCAGAAATTTGGAGGGCAATGGACTCCGAGAAACGATGGCAAGAAGACTTGGACACCAGAGAAAAAGAGACAGTGGCAAGAAAAGAAGGATCATCTGAGGTATACTTATGAGTCGATGTTGGACCAACCATGTAAGTTTTACACGCCAAACCCGAGTAACCCAGAGGGTCATACGACGAGGCAATGTGAGTGGATGCGCAAGGTTGAACAAGGTGGCTCGGGGAATGCTCAGGCACCCCGGAATGATCAGCCTCGGCAGGAGTTACCCCGGCAGCAATTGCTCTCCGGAGCGAACACGCAACAGCTAATGCTGCCTCCTTCCCACGGAGGTATGATAACAATGAGAGAAGGGATGAAGTACATCAAGTGGAAAATCAGCATCAGCCAGATCAGAGGTACCCCGGAAATGAGGGGAGAAATGACTACAGGGAGCATCATTAGAGCTATTGTGTGTTCACCACTGAGGAAACAGATAGAAAAAGCTTGTAGTGTAAGCATATGGAGGTGAATGCAGTGATGCCGGCAGTGACGAGGTACATGCCTTGGTCTGATCAGTACATTACCTGGAGCATAGAGGATCATCCCAAGCTTATGCCAAGCCCTGGTTCCTATGCGTTGGTGCTGGACCCGACGTTCATTGGGCCTAGCATTAATGTAAGGTTCTCAAAGGTACTAATTGACAATGGCAGCAGCATTAACATCATGTATGCGGACACAATGCGCAAGTTGGGCATCTCGGAAAACATGCTACAGTCCACGAGGACAACTTTCCATGTTATTGTGCCCGACATTTCTTGTGAGCCCATAGGCAAGGTCTGGGTTGATGTATTGTTCGGCACGAGGGATAACTGCCGAACCGAAAATTTGGAGTTCGAAGTGGTGAACTTGAAGAGTGCGTACCGTGCGTTACTCGGAAGGCCAGCGCTGAACAAGTTCATGGCAAGCTGTCACATTAGCTACTTGAAGATGAAATTGCCCGGACCAAACGGAGTGATTACCATTGCAGGGGATTTCCGACGTTCCATGGAGTGTGCATCGACCGGGTCTAACTTAGCCGAGTCACTTGTGATTGCGCAGGAGAAAAGGAAAATTCAGGAGGTGGTGGCATTGGCTCAGTCCGCGCAGTAGTATATGCCCGCAATGAGTAACCCGCATGGAAGTGTCTCTTTCCAGGCCACGAAGGATACCAAGAAGGTTATAGTTGATGACATGTTCCCGGAGCGCACCGTAACAATTGGTGCCAGGTTAAATGATAAATAGGAAAGCGAGCTCGTCAACGTCCTCCGTGAGAATCGGGTCATTTTTGCTTGGTCCACACAAGACTTGCAAGGTGTTCCGAGGGAGCTGGCCGAGCACTCTTTGAATGTGAGACCCGGAGCTAAGCCGGTGAAGCAACCTCTCCGCCGCTTCGCCGAAGATAGGAGGAAAGTCATCGGGGATGAGATAGCTTGGTTGCTAGCTGCAGGATTTATCATGGAAGTTCTTTACCCGGATTGGCTGTCTAATCCGGTGCTGGTGGAAAAGAAAAAGGATGACCCGAACGTGGCAGTGGTTGGGTGAATGTGTATCGATTACACGAACTTGAACAAGGCGTGTCCAAAAGATCCATTTCCACTGCCAAGAATAGATCAGGTCATAGACTCAACTACTGGATGTGAATTGTTGTCATTCATTGATGCATATTCTGGTTTCCACCAAATAAAGACTGCGTTTATTACCCCGTATGGGGCTTATTGCTATCGCACCATGCCGTTTGGTTTACGTAATGCAGGGGCAACGTACCAAAGATGTATGCAAAAATGTTTGCATGACCAAATAAGTCAAAATGTACAGGTGTTCGTGGATGATGTGGTTATCAAGACCAAGGAAAGCAAAATGCTCCCTGACGACATCAGGCAAACATTTGTGAACCTAAGGAGGTTCCGGATGAAGCTTAACCCGGAAAAATGCACCTTCGGTGTCCCGGCTGGGAAATTGCTCGGTTTTCTTGTTTCCAGCCGAGGTATCGAGGTTAACCCGACTAAAATCCGAGCCATCGAACGAATGTAACCGCCGAAGTGTCTTAACGATGTCCAGAAGTTCACAGGTTGCCTGGCCTCGTTAAGTCGGTTTGTATGTCGGTTGGGAGAAAAGGCATTGCCTCTCTACCAACTCATGAAAAAGTCCGATAAGTTCGTTTGGACACCGCAGGCCAATGAAGCCTTTGCCCACTTGAAAAAGATGTTAACCACTGCACTAGTGTTGGCCTCACCACTATCAAAGGAGCCAATGTTGCTCTATATAGCCGCAACCAACCGAGTTGTAAGTGTAGTAATAGTGGTGGAGCGCGACGAGGAAGGTAAGTTGGTGCAAAGGCCAGTGTATTACCTGAGCGAGGTGTTGTCAGCCTCGAAGCAGAACTACCCACACTATCAAAAGGTGGCGAATGGCGTGTACAGGGCCGCCAAGAAGCTGAAGCACTACTTTGAGGAGCATCCCATCAGAGTCATATGTGAGGCCCCCATATCCGAGATAATGAGTAACAAGGATGCGAGTGGCATAATTGCAAAATGGGCAATTGAGCTAGCTCCTTATGCTCCGCAATATGATAGAACAGAAGCCATCAAATCCCAAGTTGTGGAAGATTTTTTCGTGGACTGGGCTGAGGTGCAATATGAACTGCAACTCCCAGATCCGAACTATTGGCGAATGCACTTTGACGGATCACAAACCAAAACCGGGCTAGGGGCCGGAGTTGTACTTACCTCGCCAAAGAAGGACCAGCTGAAATACGTGTTGCAGATCCATTTCGCGGCATCAAACAATGTCGCTGAGTATGAAGCACTTGTGCACGGGCTCAAGGTGGCAAAAGAGATTGGGATACGTCGGATCATATGCTTTGGTAACTCGGATCTGGTGGTGCAGCAAGTGTCGGGAGTATGGGACGCCCTTGATCCAAACATGGCACTGTACAGCTTTCATGTGCAGAGGATATCGGGTTACTCCGAGGGATGCGAATTTCACCATGTACCCCGGGTGAAAAATGAGGCTGCCGACATGCTGTCGAAGCTCGGGTCAACCCGAACAGCAATTCCACCGGGTGTAGGACTAGAGCACCTCAGGAAACCATCCATCAGGCCCTCTCCAGAAACCAACCCGATCTATGTCCCGGAGGACACAGAATCCGGAGCTGTGCCCATGGACATTGACATGGGAAGTGGTGCGCCAAACCCGGGGACTGCCTCGGCAAACCCGGGGACTGCTTCAGTAAACGCGGGGACTGCTTCGCATGACCCGGGGACTGCTCCGCGTGATCCGGTTGAAGTTATGCCGGTGAATCAGATGGAGATTGATGAGGATGTGTTCCCTGTGCGAGCAACACCGGCTTGGGCAATACCTATATTTCAGTTCCTGAAAGATGGAACGTTACCCACTGAGGAAGTGATGTTCAGGCAAACACAGAGGAGGGCAAAGGCTTACACGATCATCAATTCCGAACTATACAAAAGAAGTGTGACCAATGTCCTCCAGCAATGTGTTGACCCGGAAGAAGGGCTTGAAATCCTCCAAGATGTACATCAGGGGGAATGCGGGCATCATGCCTCGTCTCGAGCCTTGGTAGCAAAAACTTTCCAGCATGGATTCTAATGGCCAAATGCCTTAGAGCAAGCGGAAGATCTGGTGAGAAAATGTAATGGTTGTCAGAGGTACGCAACCAAGACACATATGCCAATGTCGGAACTCAAGACCATACCAATTACTTGGCCATTTTCCGTATGGTGCTTGGATATGGTTGGCCCGTGCAAACCAGCAAGGGGAAATATGACTCACATTTTGGTAATGGTGGACAAGTTTACGAAGTGGATTGAGGTAAAGCCTATAAGAAAATGTGATGGAGCTACGGCCATAACGTTTCTCAAAGATATCATCTTGAGGTATGGTTATCCTCATAGTATCATAATTGGTAATGGCACAAATTTTGCGGAAGGAGCCTTTGCGCGTTTCTGCCGGGATAAGAAGATCCGGCTGGACATAGCCTCGGTAGCCCACCCAGCATCGAACGGACAAGTGGAAAGATCCAACGGATTAGTATTATCCAGGATAAAACCCCGGCTCATTGATCCGCTGCAAAGATCAGCGGGGTGCTGGATAGAAGAACTACCAGCGGTACTGTGGAGTTTAAGAACAACTCCGAATCGATCAACAGGCTATACGCCGTTTTTTCAGGTATATGGGGCAGAAGCTGTATTACCAGCCGACATAGAGCATGATTCTCCTAGGGTCACCCAATACACAGAAGCCGAAGTGCAAGAAGCCCGGCAAAATGATGTTGATCTGCTGGAAGAAGCGAGAGAACTGGCACTGTCCAGATCTGCCATATATCAGCAAAATCTCCGACGCTATCATAGCCGGAAAGTGTGCCCCCGAGTCTTTCGGGAAAGCGATCTGGTGCTCCGGTTGGAACAACGTATTACTGGCATGCATAAATTATCCCCCCATGGGAAGGGCCATTCATCGTGAGCAGGGCATTGCACAAGGATTATTATTATCTTATAGATGCAAGGCCAAAGGAGAAGAAGAAGGCGGACAGGTCCGGAGAGGAATCTAAGCGACCATGGAATATAGCTCTACTTCGTCCTTTCTACACTTAGCTAAGAAGTGTATGTATCCGAGTCATCTCATATGTTGGTATGTATGTCGGCAATGAGCTTATAAATGAAATGTTGGCACCTCGAGCAGTAACTCGGGGACTGCCTTAATAATATTTGTTGTTTTTTGTGCATTAGCTGTAATAAGTTACTCTACTTAACTCGGATTAGTAATGTGTGAGCACTAAGAACCTAACTCTTCGACTTGCTGCTGTCCAACAAGAATTGGCTTCATGGCAAGCAAGAGAACATGTTCGGAATTGCGTAGCACATGAAAAACGACTAAGAAAAATAATTTATTCAAGCCGACGTTTGTTTTTCGGACTAACCCTTTATTTATTTTCAAGTTATTATGTAGTTTTATTTTTGAGCTAAGTCTAAAAGTTTCCTAGTATTGTTAAGACAATTTTTGATGCTCGGATTCGTAAGTTCTAAAACCGAATCAAGGTAGACACGAACCGAGCCAAAAGATTGGACGAACAAGAAAAAGAAACGCGGGGACTACGCCCAAGTTAATCCGGCATAAGAACTTAGTAGCAAAATATCACATGTATATGGAATACAACTCCACCCGACATACCGGGGATCTGATAAATTTTCAAGTTTTTTCGCTCAAGGAGCGGCAGGTTTTGGGGGGATACCCCCGGGTAGGGTCACGCCGGGGTATAAAGGCCGAGTTAGCCGACGTTCGGCAAGGCTAAAGCAGATGCTGGCCGGGTCACCTCAAGGTAGGCCGAATCACGGGGTAATCCGGACCTGGGGGCGTTCGCCTAACTAGGTCTCATCCGACTTAAGCAGTAAGTTTGAAGTGAATGGTTTACCTGTATGCAGGAACGGGTGTGGCCGGATGAACCATCATCCGGGTCATAGCAAGCTTCTAGGAGAAGGAAGGAATCTCGCTGGTCAAAAGGAGCCCCGGTACGCACTGCCTGAGCGAAGCGAGCAAGGACAGGACCACCGGGGCGTGGCCGACAAGCGTGACGATGCTCGTGTCGGCTGACGAGGGCACCGTCAGAGGCTCACGTAGTTAAAGCATGTGTGACGCGAGGGAAAAAGCACCCCCGTCGGCTTACCACTTTGGGAGGAGGCATATTCTTAGGAATATGCCTCCACGTATGCCCTAGGCAGAAACCGAGCCTCCCCTATAAAAGGGGGCTAGGGCTTCTGTAGAAGGGGTTGGTCTGTCTATGATTAAGTTTTGGGCTAGGGTTTCAGGTGTGATCTGTGGGTGAGAGTAAGAGAGCTCCTTCTTCCTCCTCTCGCCAATACAGCTCTAGGAGCACTTGTAACCTTGGAAGTAAATCAATACAACTTCTTGTGTGGAGAATCACTTCACTATCCCTCCCTGGATTCCCCTAGCGAGTATTAGTCCCCACCTTTAGCCTATACATGGCATCTGCTGTGACACCACCACGACAGTTGGCGCCCACCGTTGGGCTAGCAGCGCTAGCAGGGGTCAAAATCCGGACGGGAAACTTCATCGCCACCGGCGAGCGCATCGTCTCCGGGCTTGTTCAGCGCTTTGGAGCGCGGGACTTCGTCAGTGACAACGCAGGCTGCTTCAGCACGCGCCCTCTCCCGCGCAACGGCATCTTCGTCAAGCTCGGCGCGCACAAGGTCTACGTTGCGGTGGAGGTGTGTAGCGTTCATCCGCGCCACGTCGTCGAGGCGGGCGAACCTCCCCTTACTGTGGCTCGCGGGGAGCATATCGCTCGTTCCCCGGACGATGCAGAGGTAATGATGACAGCGCCTGGTGCGGGTGCGAGCAAAGATCCGTCGCCAGATCCGGAGGTGACGCCCAAGGCACCAAGGAAAGGTAGAGGTCCTCCGCTAGAGAGGCCGGAAAACATGTTGAGAGAGGCAATGGATAGCTTGGCAAACCCTGTAGTAGCGGCGGTAGATCCGGCTCGTGCATAGGCTGAGCTGGAAAAAACTAGGCAGAAAATACTAGAGGGCGCAAAGAAAATAGCCGCGGCCCAGCAGTCGTTGAACATGACGCTGCGTGAGTATGCTAAGACAAACAAGGTTGATAATGTAAAAGTCAAAGGGAGAAATCTCATGAGCGAAATGAATAGAGAAGGTGATGCTGGAATCAAGGAATCAGAAAACTATTTGTCCTTGGGGCAGCCAAGGTATAGTACCACGGCCAAGAACCTCAGGGCAGCGGATGCAGCTGCATCTGAGTTAGAGGGACTGACGGGTGAAGCCCGGCAAAGGCAGCAAGATCGGGTTAATGAGCTGGTTCGCATTGCAAATAGGCAAAACGAGGAACTGCTCAGGGCAAACCCGGAGAGAGATGGAGCCTCCAAGATCGTCCATTCGGCGGTGGGTAACCCGGAGAAATCCGCTGGAGCTGCATCGTCCCCTCATGGTGCTCCAAGGAGAGAGGAGGTGGTAACCTCGGCCAGACGGAACAAACAAATTGTCCCATATGACCCGACACGGGCAGGGAAAGAAAAAGAAGCACAGAAAAATGATGATCGACGGAGCGTCAGCCGAGGCGAAGCTGGCCGAGGTAACCGCGACTAAGGCAATACCGGTCAAGGGAACATTGTCAACGGCAATACCGGGCAGCAAAACCAAGCTAGAGCAAGACAACCGCAGCAGCGGAACATGCCAAGGCAAGAGCACAATGCCGGCCGAGGTGTGCAACAGAAAGGTGCGCCGCGGGAGCAAAACCAGTATAACGACGGTGATTCGGAGATGGCAAATGCGGGATACCCGAGACCTGACTATCATGTGATAGGGTCGAGATTGGGAAGTAGGGATTTGATGCCGGACGATGCAAGGTTGGAACTGGATCGACTATATAGGTCGGAACAGATTGAATGTCAAGGTCCACCGGGTCCAGCATGTTTTGGACCCCGGATCATGAAAGAGCCACCAGTACCGACCTTTCAGGTGCCCAGGGGCACCAAGACCTATGACGGTAGTACCAAGCCAGAGGATTGGCTGATAAACTATGCTACGGCTGTAAAAATTGCCACAGCCAACCTGAGATGGGCCGTACGGTATGTACCCCAGATGTTGGAAGGCCTGGCAAGGGTGTGGTTGAACAATTTGCCACCAGGAAGCATCAACTGCTGGATAGATTTCGAGGAGATGTTCATCAGCAATTTTTCGAGTATGTATCAAAGGCCAAATAGGCCACAGACCCTAGCTATGTGCAAGCAAAGACCCAATGAGACAGACCGGGAGTTTTTTACCCGGTGGTGTACCGTGAGAAACTCATGCGAGGGCGTGATAGAATCACAGGCCATAACATGGTTTGCACAGGGGTGCAGATATGGAAGCGAGCTGTGGATGAAGTTGCAACGGAAAATGCCAGCTACGTTGGTAGAAATGATCCGGATTGCAGATTCGTATACGTTGGGTGACCCGACCCAACCAAGGCTCACGTCCAACGAGTCAAGCGATGAGTACTATCAGAGGGATGGATCCGGATCATCCCGAATGAATGATTACAGAGGAAAAAGGAGAGATGATAGACCGGACCACCGGTACGGTTCGCACCAAGTTGCAGCTGTGAATCAAGATCAACCCGGAGTAGGAGGTAGCCAGCACTAGAAAACTGGAGGTCAATGGACTCCAAGGAACGATGGGAAGAAAACTTGGACACCGGAGCAAAAGAAGAAGTGGCAAGAAAGGAAAGACCATCCGAGGTATACTTACGAGTCGATGTTGGACCAGCCGTGTAAGTTTCACACGCCAAATCCGAACAACCCAGCGGGTCATACGACGAGGCAATGCGAGTGGATGCGCAAGATCGAGCAAGGTGGTTTGGGGAATGCTCAGGCACCCTAGAATGATCAGCCTCGGCAGGAGTTACCCCGGCAGCAATTGCTCTCCGGAGCGAACACGCAACAACTAATTTTGCCTCCCCCTCCGCCGAGGTATGATAACAATGAAAGAAGGGATGCAGTGCATCAGGTAGAAAATCAGCATCAGCCGGATCAGAGGCACCCCAGAAATGAGGGGAGAAACGAGTACAGGGAGCATCACCAGAGCTACTATGTATTTACCACTGAGGAAACTGATAGAAAAAGCTTGCAGCATAGGCATATGGAGGTGAATGCAGTAATGCCGGCAGTGACGAGGTACATGCCTTGGTCCGATCAGGAAATCACCTGGAGCATTAGGGATCATCGCAAGCTCATGCCGAGCCCTGGTTCATATGCGTTGGTGCTGGATCATATGTTCATTGGGCCTAGCATTAACGTAAGGTTCTCAAAGGTACTAATCGACAACGGCAGTAGCATAAATATCATGTATGCGGACACAATGCGCAAGTTGGGTATCTCGGAGAACATGCTCCAGGCCACGAGGACAACTTTCCATGGAATTGTGCCCGGCATTTCTTGCGAGCCCATAGGCAAGGTCCGGGTCGACGTCTTGTTCGGCATGAGGGATAATTGCCGAACCAAAAATCTGGAGTTCGAAGTGGTGAACTTAGAAAGAGCGTATCATGCGCTGCTCGGAAGGCCAGTGCTGAACAAGTTTATGGCAAGTTGTCATATCAGCTACTTGAAGATGAAGTTGCCCGGACCAAACGGAGTGATTACCATTGCTGGGGACTTCCGACGTTCCTTGGAGTGTGCGTCGGCCGGATCAAACTTAGCCGAGTCACTTGTGATCACGTAGGAAAAGAGAAAAATTCAAGAGGTGGCGGCATTGGCTCAGTCCGTGCAGCAGTATATGCCGGTGCTGAGTAACCCTCATGGAACTATCTCTTTCTAGGCCACGAAAGATACCAAGAAGGTTCCCGTTGATGACATGTTCCCAGAGCGCACTGTAACAGTTGGTGCGGGGCTAAGTGATAAATAGGAAAGTGAGCTCGTCAGCTTCCTCCGTGAGAATCGGGACATTTTTTCTTGGTCCACACAGGACTTGCAAGGTGTTCCGAGGGAGTTGGCCGAGCACTCTTTGAATGTGAGACCTAGAGCCAAGCCGGTGAAGCAACCTCTCCGCCGCTTCGCCGAAGATAGGAGGAAAGTCATTGGAGATGAGATAGCTTGGTTGCTAGCTGCAGGATTTATCATGGAAGTCCTTTACCCGGATTGGCTGTCTAATCCGGTGTTGGTGGAAAAGAAGAAGGATGACCCGAACGTGGCAGTGGTTTGGCGTATGTGTATCGATTACACGAACCTGAACAAGGCATGTCCAAAAGACTCATTCCCGCTGCCAAGAATAGATCAGGTCATAGACTCAACTGCTGGATGCGAACTGTTGTCATTCATTGATGCTTATTCTCGTTTCCACCAGATACCTCTGAATCCCGATGATCAAATAAAGACTGCGTTTATTACCCCGTATGGGGCTTATTGCTATCGCACCATGCCGTTTGGATTACGTAATGCAGGGGCAACATACCAGAGGTGTATGCAAAAATGTTTGCACGACCAAATAGGTCAAAATGTACACGTGTACGTGGATGATGTGGTTATCAAGACCAAGGAAAGCAAAACGCTCCTTGACAATATCAGGTAAACGTTTGCAAACCAAAGAAGGTTCCGGATGAAACTTAACCCGGAAAAATGCACCTTCGGTGTCCCGGCTGGAAAATTGCTCGGTTTTCTCGTCTCCAGCCGAGCTATTGAGGTTAATCCAACAAAAATCCGGGCCATCGAACGAATGGAATAGCCGAAGTGTCTAAACGATGTCCATAAGTTCACAGGTTGCCTGGCCTCGTTAAGTCGGTTTGTATGTCGGTTGGGAGAAAAGGCTTTGCCTCTTTACCAACTCATGAAAAAGTCGGATAAGTTCATTTGGACACCGCAGGACAATGAAGCCTTTGCCCACCTAAAGAAAATGTTAGCCACGGCACCAGTGCTAGCCTCGCCACTATCGAAGGAGCCAATCTTACTCTATATAGCCGCAACCAACCGAGTTGTAAGTGCAGTGATAGTGGTGGAGCGCGATGAGGAAGGTAAGTCGATGCAAAGGCCGGTGTATTACTTGAGTGAAGTGTTGTCAACCTCAAAGCAGAACTACCCACGTTATCAAAAAGTGGCATATGGCGTGTACATGGCCGCCAAGAAACAGAAAGCACTACTTTGAGGAGCATCCCATCCGGGTCATATGTGAGGCCCCTATATCCGAGATAATGAGTAACAAGGATGCAAGCGGCAGAATTGCAAAATGGGCAATTGAGCTAGCTCCTCATGCTCCGCAATATGACAGACGAGAAGCCATCAAATCTCAAGCTGTGGCAGACTTTTTCGTGGACTGGGCCGAGGTGCAGTACGAACCACCGCTTCTAGATCCGAACTATTGGCGAATGCACTTTGACGGATCAAAGACCAAAACCGGACTAGGTGCCGGAGTTGTACTCACATCGCCGAAGAAGGACCAGTTGAAATATGTGTTGCAGATCCACTTCACCACATCAAACAATGTCGCTGAGTATGAAGCACTTGTGCATGGGCTCAAGGTAGCAAAAGAAATTGGTATACATCGGATCATATGCTTTGGCAATTCATATTTGGTGGTGCAGCAAGTGTCCGGAGTGTGGGACGCCCTTGATCCAAACATGGCACTATACAGCTTTCATGTTCAGAAGATTTCTGGTTACTTTGAGGGATGCGAATTTCATCATGTACCCTGGGTGGAAAATGAGGCTGCCGACATGCTGTCAAAGCTCGCGTCAACCAAACAAGCAATTCCACCGGTTGTAGCATTAGATCACCTCAAGAAACCATCCATCAGGCCATCCCCAGAGTCCGAGTCAATCTATGTCCCGGAGGACACAGAATCCGGAGCTGTGCCCATGGACGTTGACACGGGAAGTGGTGCGCAAAACCCAAGGACTGCTTCGCAAAACCCAGGGACTGCTTCGCAAGACCTGGGGACTGCTCAGCAGGGTCCGGTTGAAGTTATGCCGGTGGATCAGATGGACATAGACGAGGACGTGTTCCCCTTGCAGCCAATACCGGCTTGGGCACTGCCTATATTTCAATTCCTGAAGGATGGAACATTACCCACTGAGGAGGTGCTATCCAGGCAAACACAGAGGAGGGCAAAGGCCTACATGATCATCAATTCCGAGTTATACAAAAGAAGTTTGACCAATGTCCTCCAGTGGTGTGTTGACCCGGAAGAAGGGCTTGAAATCATCCGAGATATACATCAGGGGGAATGCGGGCATCACGCCTCATCCCGAGCCTTGGTAGCAAAAGCTTTGCGACACGGATTCTACTGGCCAAACACCTTAGAGCAAGAAGAAGATCTGGTGAGAAAATGTGATGGTTGTCAGAGGTACGCTACCAAGACACACATGCCAATGTCGGAACTCAAGACCATCCCAATCACTTGGCTATTTGCCGTATGGTGCTTGGATATGGTTGGCCCGTTCAAACCAGCAAGGGGAAATATGACCCACATTCTGGTAATGGTGGACAAGTTTACGAAGTGGATTGAGATGAAGCCTATAAGAAATTGTGATGGAGCTACGGCCGTAACGTTTCTCAAAGATATCATTTTGAGGTACGGTTATCCACACAGTATCATAACTGATAATGGCACAAATTTTGTGGAAGGAGCATTCGCTTGTTTCTGCCGGGATAAGAGGATCCGGCTGGACGTAGCTTTGGTAGCCCACCCTGCATCGAACGGGCAAGTGGAAAGATCCAATGGATTAGTATTATCCAGGATAAAACCTCGGCTCATTGAGCCGCTGCAAAGATTAGCGGGGTGCTGGATGGAAGAACTACCAGCGGTACTGTGGAGTTTAAGAACAACTCCGAATCGATCAACAGGCTATACGCCGTTCGTTCTGGTATATGGGGCAGAAGCTGTATTACCAGCCGACATATAGCATGATTTGCCTAGGGTCACCCAATACACAAAAGCCGAAGTGCAAGAAGCCCGGCAAAATGATGTTGATCTGCTGGAAGAAGCGAGAGAACTGGCACTGTCCAGATCCGCCATATATCAGCAAAATCTCCGACGCTATCATAGCCGGAAAGTGTGCCCCTGAGTCTTTCGGGAAGGCGATCTGGTGCTCCGGTTGGTACAACGTACTACTGGAATGCATAAATTATCCCCCCCATGGGAAGGGCCGTTCATCGTGAGGAAAGCATTGCACAACGATTCTTACTATCTTATAGATGCAAAGCCACAGGAGAAGAACAAGGCGGACAGGTCTGGAGAGGAATCGAAGCAACCATGGAACATAGCTCTACTTCGGCCTTTCTACACCTAGCTAAGAAGTGTATGTATCCGGGTTATCTCATATGTCGGTATGTATGTCGGCATTGAGCTTATCAATGAAATGTTGGCACCTCGAGCAGTAACTCGGGGACTGCCTTAATAATGTTTGTTATTTTCTGCGCGTCAGCTGGAGTAAGTTATTCTACTTAGCTCGGATTAGTAGTGTGTGAGCACCAAAAACCCAACTCTTCGACTTGCTGCTGTCCAACAAGAATTGGCTTCATGGCAAGCAAGAGAACAAGTTTGGAATTGCGTAGCACATGAAAAACGACTAAGGAAAAGAATTTATTCGAGCTGACGTTTATGTTTTGGACTAACCCCGTATTCATTTTCCAATTGTTATATAGTTTTATTTTTGAGCTAAGTCTAAAAGTTTCCCAGTATTGTTAAGACAATTTTTAAGCTCAGATTTGTAAGTTGGAAAACCGACTCAAGGTAGACACGGTCCGAGCCAAAAGATTGAACGAACAAGGAAAAGAAACTCGGGGACTACGCCCAAGTTAATCCGGCATAAGTACTCAGTAGCAAAATATCACATGTATTTGGAATACAATTCCACCCGGCTTACCGGGTATCTCATAAATTTTCAAGTGTTTTTTACGTAAGGAGCAGTGGGAGGAAGTTCGACATCATCGTCACCCTCTTCGATATCCGAGGCAGTGTCCTCTTCATCTTCACCCGAATCATCTTCAACGTTTTCAACTTCCTCTTCACATGCGACTTCAAGGAAGCTCGGACTCTCGGTCCATTCATGAATGGGGGCATATTCGATGAGGCTGTGGGCGCAAGCCAGGCGCCGAGCTACCCACTCCGGGTAATCTGTCCATTTGGATCCGGTGCGTAGGCGTGTGAGGAGGCTGAGATCTATCTTCTCATACCACGTCAAAATATGGTGAAGGATGGTATCGGCTGCGGCACGTCCAGCGGACTCTCGCCAGAGATCGAGCTGGGTCTTGATTTTTGAAAGTTTTTCAGCGAGCTGTGTGACTCTCTCCGGAGCATCATCGGCGGGCCAGAAGGCGTTGAAGACTCGGACTACAACATCGAGGAGGTCCCTGCCGTAGTTCTTGATGATTTCCACGCGAGACGATAGGCTGACCAACAGGTCCTCCATGTCAAAGGGAATGCTCTCACCCTCAGGAGCGACCGGAGTACCCCTTTCTCGGCGGAAATTGGCGACATCAGCACTTGCAATAGCAGTACCCTCTGGAAAATGGCCTGGGAAACAAGGCAAAGGACAAAGTTAACAAAACAGGACATATGAAGTAACCCGGAGAAATAAGGCGGATAAAGGAAAAGAAATTACGAGAGATGTGACTGTGAATCCGGGTCAATTCCTTGGTGCAAGCTTCACGCCTCTTCCGAAGCTGCTCGAGCTCAGCATTTGCCGATTCAAGTTTGACCTCGGCTTCCTGAAGAAGCTCACGGTCCTTATCATTTTGGAGTTTGAGGCGCTCGCGTTCTTCGGTGTAGTCCTGGCCAGCCTTTTTTAGTTCGGTCTAGTGTTGCGCCTTCCTCTTAGCCATTTCAGCCTTGAGCTTGGCTATCTCATCGTCTTTAGTCCGGAGGAGGACGAGCTCATCATCTTTCTTCTTTAGTTCAGCTTGGTGCTGCCCTGCTTGTTCGAGAAAATGTAGCATCACGTCAGGCACAGGCACACTTTCTTCAAGCGATGCTGAAATAGTGCGTTGGCCCCGCAGTGCCGAAGAATGAATGTTTGCCGAGCCAAGGAGGAAAGCCGATGGAAACCACGGTAAAGACAGACAAGAAGGACGTACCCTTGATCTGCTCCAAGTTCTTCCGCATTATTTTGTTTTCAGCTTCCACCCCAGCTACGGAAACCAAACAATCAGATTAGTTCGGCAAGCGAAGTTGAAGAAAATTTAGGAAAGGATAAGGAAGGAATTTACCCCTTTTCTCGTACTCCGCGATGAGTGCATCCTGTTTCATGCGAAGATTCTTGTGCGTATCCAGCAAGTGTTGGAATTCAGCACTTCGGCGGTTGGTGGTCACCTAAAAGAGATATAGAAACTTAAGTCAGCCTAGTGCATATTCGAAGTGTACTAAAATCCGGGACAAGTGGAACTTAACCCGGCTCTAGGTGTGTGCACGTTCGAAGTGTACTAAAATCCGGGGCAAGTGGAACTTAACCCGGCTCTAGGTGTGTGCATGTTCGAAGTATACTAAAATCTGGGCCAAGTGGAACTTAACCCGGCTCTAGGTGTGTGCATGTTCGAAGTGTACTGAAATCCGGGCCAAGTGGAACTTAACCCGGCTCTAGGTGTGTGCATGTTCGAAGTGTACTGAAATCCGGGCCAAGTGGAACTTAACCCGGCTCTAGGTGTGTGCATATTCGAAGTTATCATGGAGCTACGTTAGTTCTATAAAAGAGCATCCGACCGAGTAACAAGTTACTCCCCCGAAGGCTCGGGGACTAATGGTTATTATCTACAATTTGCAAAGGAGAAACGACGTACCTCCATCATTCGTCCAGCGAGGTTAATGGCCTTTGCGGCAGTATTCATCTGAGCGGAAAACTCGGCGGGGCCGAACTTTTCTGGGAGATCAGATTCCTGGACTACCTCTGCCTTATTCCAGTTCGTGACAAATTCCATCAGGCTCGGAGCATACCGTTCACCCGTGGGCATATGGGGCGTCACCAAGCCTTTTGCATGTGCTTCCTTCCTCTCCACCAAGGCAAGGGCGGGGCTGGTGTGCAAAACTAACTGCTGGGCTTCGGTTGGCTCGGCAGGCGCGTCCTTTGCCGCAGGTGTTTTCTTAGGAAGCATCGATATGAGGGTACGTTGCCCAGGCTCGGCAGCACTGGGCTTGGCAGCATCTTGAATCTTCTTGCCCTTGGCTTGCTGGGAAGAAGAAGTCGTAGTAGCGGTTTTCAGAGATTGAGAAGATTCGGAAGATGCAGAGGAACTGGGCGTTGGTACTCTCGTTGCTGGACTTGGTGCCGGCGCTGCTGTTTTCGCAGCAGGAGTGGGTGCTGATGCCGGAGTTGGAGATGGTGCTAGTTTGGATGCTGGTACTGGAACGGATGCTGGAGTCGAGGTAGCCTTAGTGGCTGCTGGTTGTGGCGTTGCCGAGGTGGTGGGTGCCGTTGCTCCGGCTGGGCCGGTTCCCCCCGCTCCAGGATGACCCGGAGCGGCCGCAAAGCCCTCCGGAATGGGGCTCAGCGGACGTGACTCGTCGTCACGACGGGGTGAAGGGCTAGGCCGGAGAGGTGAAGAGATGCTGGATCCACTTTGAGGGACCTCCACCGGAGGACTGTGAAATCAAATAACGTCAGAAGAAAAATTACGACAAAGTGAGGAAGAACGAGCTACAGAAGGACTTACGTATCCGAGGTTTCGGCCGCTTTGGGTTTCCGAGCCCTTCGTGCTGGGGCCTTGCCTGCTGGTTTGGGGGCAGTCTTGTCCCCGGACTTCTTTCGCCTTTTAACGGGCTGAGATGGTCTAGAGGAAGAACTCGAAGAAGCCCCACGTTTCTTCTTCGTTGCCACCGGAACAGGCTCGCCCATAGCGAGAGGGGGATCCTCGTGAATATGACCGCCGAGGTGAGCTGATGGCGGAAAATCAAAAGAAAGGGGACAGCCTCAAAAGGTTCAATCACCTCGATTTCCAAGTCATCTTCATCATCGGGCCAATCTCTAATAGAAGAGGATTTACCCGTGGGTCGTTTCATGGCGTCGGTCATAGGGAGGAACATCTCCTGGTCCGGCTCTTCCTCATCCGGAGTCTCTCGGTCCAGCGCCCACTTGAGGGACGGATCGGTGCCGTCCTCAAGGGTCTGCTGAAGGAATTGCTGAGGAAAAGAGCGAACAAAAGAGTCAAAAATTTCAACAATAACTGACATATGATTAGTCCGGGTTATGGTTTGTAGCATGAAACTTACCGTGGGAGGAAGCCAGTCACGGCTGAAATGCTCAATCCCCCAAGACCAATCAGTGGAAAAGTCCTTGTGAGTGGTGAAGAGAGCCTTGACCCGACGATAAATCTCTGAGTTGGTCAGCTCGAAGGATGAGGTCCGGTTAGGATCGCGGCCGTAGTTCATATGGCACACCTTGTGAGTGGGCTTCTGGAGGGGTGAGATTCGGTTACGCACAAAGGTGATCATGGCATCCTCGTTGCATAGCCCGAGCCCCTTCAGTTCCGCGAACCTTTTGCTCACTTGGTTGGCCAAGGTTGTGGGCTTCTTGGGGATCACGTTCCACAGGTCCAGGTTAGGTGGACCTGGAGTGTAGGGAAGCAACCGGATCAAGTCTTCAGTGCCCGTATTCCGGACATAGAAGAAGGTCCGGGCCCATCCTTTGCAGGATTCTAGCCCGGTGACCCGGGGAAAAACAGAAAATCACCGGGGTGAAATGGAGGCCGCTCCGAATTGAGTGAGCCGCTTGTCCTCCGGATCAGCGTGGATGTTGGGAATGACGTTGCGACGAAGGCCGAAGAACCGGATCCGTAGCTCTTTCGTGGGCCATAGTCCGGCGTAGCCTTCGATCGTAGAAGCAAAGGCAGAAAGAGAGGTGATGGCGTTGGCTAGAAGGTGGTGTGGCTGCAGTTGGTATGTACCGAGCCAGTCCTGGAAGCCCCATTGGAAATGAGACAAAAACACGACGAACTCGCCCGGATTGGGCGAGGGGGCCAGTTCGTTGGAAGGAAGACACGCGGCGACGCCGGCAGGGATGCGCCTGGTCCGGTAGAGCCAATCTAGGTCATCCTAGTAGACCCAGGAGCCGGCCCACGCGCCGCGGTCCGCCGCCACGGCGTCCTCTTCCATCTCCTACTCAGCAACAATAAGCTCCTCTTTAGTCACCTGGTCCTCGAGGCCCTCGCTGGCACTAGAGGCGGCGGGGGACAACGGCCGGGACTGGCGCGGACCCGTGGCGAGAAATTCGCGTCGCAGTGGCGGCGACGCGGAGGTGCGACGAAGAAGCACGGCAGCGATGCTGCTGGCGGCGGCACGGTCGCGAGGAAGAGGAAGAAGAATGGCAACAGCCAGAGGGGTGCGGAGGGGGAAAAATCCTAAGGGACGCACCCCTCCGCTATTTAAACCACTCCCGTCAGGGGTGAGTGGGATCGTCCCATGTGGACCAACCACACGCTGTGGCCGTGTATCACCGTCCGGACCAATCAGCGAGGAGCCACACGGAGGGCCACAGGGCAGAGAGTGCCATGTGACGTGACACGCTGATGCGGTAAACGAGGAGGTAGGCGTGACATGACCCGCACACGGTGATAACTGACAATTACTGCGGCGGTTACTGTACCGTCCCTTAAAATAAGAGGACATAATGATTACCCTTCACATTGGTTAGCGTACGAGAGAAGGAAGAAAGACCCGGATGGAACTGTGGTAACCCGGCTGGCAAGTGAAAACTTGAAATGTGCGAAGGGAACGTAAATCCAAGTAGTCCGGGGTACAGGGGTAACTCGGCAACAACGACCGGGGCACAAAATTGAACCTGGTATGGCCTTAGCGGCCAAGGCAGCAAGGACCACACCAGCTTCGGGGACTAATGTTGGGGGGATACCCCGGGTAGGGTCATGCCGGGGTATAAAGGCCGAGTTAGCCGAGGTTCGGCAAGGCTAAAGAAGATGCTGGCCGGGTCACCTCAAGGCAGGCCGAATCACGGGGTAATCCGGACCTGGGGGCGTTCGCCTAACTAGGTCTTATCCGACTTAAGCAGTAAGTCGGAAGTGAATGATTTACCTGTATGCAGGAACGGGTGTGGCCGGATGAACCATCATCCGGGTCATAGCAAGCTTCTAGGAGAAGGAAGGAATCTCGCTAGTCAAAAGGAGCCCCGGTGCGCACTTCCTGAGCGAAGCGAGCAAGGACAGGACCGCCGGGGCGTGGCCGACAAGCATGACGACGCCCATGTCGGCTGACAAGGACGCCGTCAGAGGCTCACATAGCTAAAGCATGTGTGACATGGGGGAAAAAGCACCCCGGTCGGCTTACCACTTTGGGATATGCCTCCACGTATGCCCTAGGTAGAAACCGAGCCTCCCGTATAAAAGGGGGGCTAGGGCTTCTGTAGAAGGGGTTGGTCTCTCTACGATTCAGTTTTGGGCTAGGGTTTCAGGTGTGATCTGTGGGTGAGAGTAAGAGAGCTCCTCCTTCCTCCTCTCGCCAATACAGCTCTAGGAGCACTTGTAACCTTGGAAGTAAATCAATACAAGCTCTTGTGTGGAGAATTACTTCACTATCCCTCCCTGGATTCCCCTAGCGAGTATTAGTCCCCACCTTTAGCCTATACATGGCATCTGCCGTGACACCAACATGACAGGAGGAGGAGGAAGTTCGGCATCGTCTTCGCCATCTTCAATATCCGAGGCGTCATCTTCTCCATCACCGTCCGAGCCATCTTCTTCATTCTCAACCTCTTCGTCCCCAATGGCTTCCAGGAAGCTCGGCCCCTCAACCCATTCATGAATGGGAGAATATTCGATGAGGCTATGGGCGCAAGCCTGGCGCCGAGCCAGCCACTCCAGTTCATTGGTCCATCTGGATCCTGTGCGCAGGGTGTCAGGAGGTTGAGATCAATTTTCTCATACCACGTGAGTATGTGGTGGAGAATGGTATCAGCTGCGGCACGCCTAGCGGACTCTATCCAAAGGTCGAGCTGAGTCTTGGTCTCCATTAGCTTCTCAACGAGAGTTGCTGTGGTCTCCGGAGTATCTTCGCCGGGCCAGAAAGTGTTGAAGATGCGAAATGCAACGTCGAGGATGTCCTTGCCATAATTTTTGATGAGCTCCACGCGAGATGACAAGCTGACCAACAGGTCCTCAATGTCATAGGGAATCTCTTGACCATCAGGAGCGGTAGGAGTACCCCTCTCTCGGCGGAAGTCGGCAACTGCTGCGCTAGCAATAGCAGTGCCTTCTGGGAATTTGCCTGGAAAAGAGACAAAGGAAAATAGTAAAAAAAATACATATGAAGTATCCCGGAGAAGTAGGTTGGATAAGGGAAAGGAGCCTACGTGATATATGGCTGAGAATATGGGTCAACTCCCTAGTGCAGTCGTCGCGCCTCTTATGAAGCTGCTCAAGCTTAGCATTCGCCGACCCAAGCTGGATGCCAGACTCCTTGTGTAAATCCTAGTCCTTAGCGATCTAAAGATTGAGGCGCTCGCGCTCTTCTGTGTAATTCTGGCCAACCTTTTGGAGTTCGGATTGGTGCTGGGCCTTCATTTTCTCCATCTCAGCCTTAAGCCTGGCGATCTCATCGTCCTTGGTCCGGAGGAGGGCGAGCTCATCGTCTTTCTTCTTAAGATCGGCTTGGTGTTGCCCTGCTTGTTCGAGAAAATGCAGCATAATATCAGGCACGGGCACACTATCTTCAAGCGATGCTGAAATAGTGTGTTGGCCCGGCAGAGCCGAGATATGAAAGATTGCCGAGCCAAGGAGAGAAGGAAATGGAAAGCACTGCAAGGACGGACAAAAATGACTTACCCTTGATTTGCTCAAGATTCTTCCGCATAATCTTGTTCTCAGCCTCCACCCAGCCGCGGAAACCGAATGATGAGATTAGTTCGGCAGAAGCAGAGGAAGATGAAGAAAGACGGAGAAGTGCCAAGGCAAAACCTTACCCCTTTTCTCGTGTTCCGCGATAAGTGCAGCTTCCTTGGCGCGAAGCATCTTGTGGGTATCCAGCAGACGTTGGAATTCAGCACTCTGGCGATTGGTGGTCACCTGAAAGAAGTACAGAAACATAAATTAACTTGGTGCAAATTCGAAGTGTACAAAAATCCAGGCCAAGTGGAATTTAACCCGGATCTAGGTGTGTGCATATTTGAAGTATACAAAAATCCGGGCCAAGTGGAACTTAACCCGACACTAGGTGTGTGCATATTCGGAGTGTACAAAAATCTGGGCCAAGTGGAACTTAACCCGGCTCTAGGTGTGTGCATATTCGAAGTGTACAAAAATCCGGGCCAAGTGGAACTTAACCCGGCTCTAGCTGTGTGCATATTCGAAGTGTAAAAAAATCCGGGCCAAGTGGAACTTCACCCGGCTCTAGCTGTGTGCATATTCGAAGTGTAAAAAAATCCGGGCCAAGTGGAACTTAACCCAGCTCTAGGTGTGTGCATATTCGAACTGTACTAAATCCGGGCCAAGTGGAACTTAACCCGGATCTAGGTGTGTGCATATTCAAAGTTCTCATGGAGCTACGTTAGTTTTCTAAAGAGCATTCGGCTGAGTAACAAGTTACTCCCCCGGAGGCTCGGGCACTAATGGTTACTATCTACAACATGCAAAGGGGAAGCGACGTACCTCCATCATCCGCCCGACGAGGTTAATTGCCTTAGCGGTTGTGTTCATTTGGGCGGAAAACTCGGCGGGGCCGAACCTCTCCGGGAGATCGTCGTTATGGATGACCTCCGCCTTGTTCCAGTTCATGACAAATTCAATCAAGATCGGAGGATACCACTCACCGGTGGGCATATGGGGCGCCACCAAGCCCTTTGCGTGCGCTTCTTTCCTCTCAACCAAGGCAAGGGCTGGGCTGGTGTGCAGAACCATCTGCTGGGCATCAGTTGGCTCGGCAGGGGCGTCCTTCGCTGCTGGAGCTTTCTTGGGAAGCATTGATGCGAGGGTACGCTGCCCAGCCTCCGGAGCCTTTTTGCCCTTGGCTTGCTGGGAAGAGGAAGTCGTTATAGCGGATTTCCCCTTAGGAGCTGCCGGAGTAGTTCCTCGCCGAGGTTGAGAAGACTCGGACGAGGCAGAGGAGCTCGGCGCTGGTGCTCTCGTTGCTGGACTTGATGTCGCCGCTGATGTCTTTGCAGCCGGAGTTGGTGCTGATGCCGGAGTTGGTATCAGTGCTGGTTTGGTCGCTGGTACTAGAGCTGGTGCTGGTGGAGAGGTAGTTTTAGTGGTTACCCTCCTCTTGACGAGGTGTACCGGCTGGACCGGTCTCCCCCGCTCCAAGGTTACCCTCCTCTTGACGAGGTGGAGCAGAACCCGGAGCAGCCACAGAACCCTCTAGAATAGGGCTCAGCGGACGTGACTCGTCGTCACGAGGGGGAGAAGGGCAAGGTCGGAGCGGTGAAGAGATGCTAGATCCACTTTGAGGGACCTCCACCGGATCCCTGCAAAATCAAATAAAGTCAGAACAGAAATTACAACAATGCAATGAAGAATAAGTTGCAAAGGGAAAATGACTTACGCATCCGAGGTTTGGGCCTCCTTGGGTTTCCGAGCCCTTCGTGCTGGGGCCTTGCCTACTGGCTTGGAGGCAGTCTTGTCCCTGCACTTCTTTCACCTTTTAACGGGCTGAGAAGGTCCGGAGAAGGAACTTAGAGCAGCCCTGCGCTTCTTCTTCGGTGCTACCGGAACAGGTTCGCCCGTAGCAAGGGGAGGGTCCTCGTAGATGTGCCCACTGGGATTAGCTGATGCCGGAAAAGCAAAAGAAAGGGGGATAGCCTCAACAGGTTCAATCACCTCGACATCTGAGTCATCTTCATCATCGGGCCAATCTCTAATAGAAGAGAATTTACCAGTGGGTCGCTTTGTAGCGTCGGTCATCGGGAGGAACATCTCCTGGTCCGGCTCTTCCTCATCCGGAGTCTCCCGGTCTGGAGCCCACTTAAGGGTCGGATCGGTGCCGTCCTCAAGGGTCTGCTGAAGAAATTGCTGAGGAAAAGAATGAACAAAAAAGTCAAAAGTGCAACAATAACCGACATGTAATTAGTCCGGGGTAAGTTTGCAACATGAAGCTTACTGCGGGAGGAAGCCTATCGCGGCAATAATGCTCAATTACCCAAGTCCACTCAGAGGAGAAGTCCTTGTGGGTGGTGAAGAAAGCCTTAACCCGACGATATATCTCCGTGTTGCTCAGCTCGAAGGATGAGACCTGGTTGGGGTCGCGGCCGAAGCTCATATGGCACACCTTGTGGGTGCGCTTATGGAGGGGAGAGATTCGGTTGCGCACGAACGTGATCATGGCATCCTCGTTGCGCAATCCGAGCTCCTTTAGCTCCTCGAACCTCTTGTTGACCTGGTTGGCCAAGGCAGTGGGCTTCTTGGGCACGATGTCCCACAATTCCGGGTTAGGTGGACCCAGAGTGTAGGGAAGCAGCCGAATCAAATCTTCGGTGCCTGTATTCCGGACATAGAAAAAAGTCCGGGCCCATCCTTTGCAGGAGTCCAGCCTGGTGACCCGGGGGAAAATAGAAAGCCTCCGGGGTGAGATGGACGCAACTCCGAATTGAGTGAGCTGCTTGTCCTCCGGATCAAGTTGGATGTTGGGGATGACGTTACGACGAAGGCCGAAAAACCGGATCCATAGCTCCTTCGTGGGCCAGAGTCCGGCATAGCCTTCGATCGTAGAAGCAAAAGCAGAGAGAGGTAATAGCATTGGCGGGCAGATGGTGCGGCTGGAGTTCGTAGGCACTAAGCCAATCCCGGAAAAAGTCGCTCACCGGCAAGCCGAACCCCCATTGGAAGTGGGACAAGAACACGACGAACTCACCTGGATTGGGTGAGGGGGCCAGTTCGGCAGAGGGGAGACGAGTGGCGACGCCGGCGGGGATGCGTCTGGTCCGGTAGAGCCAGTGTAAGTCATCTTGGCAGACCCGGGACCCGACCCACGAACCACGGTCCGCCGTCGCAGAGTCCTCCTCCATCTCCTGCTCAGCGACGATGAGCTCCTCCTCCGTCATCTGGTCTTCGCGGCCCTCGCTGGCGCTAGCGGCAGCGGGGGGCAGAGGCCTCGATTGGCGAGGACCCGTGGCGAGGGAGTTGCATAGCGGTGACTGCGATGCAGAGGTGTGAGGGAAAAGTGCGGCAGAGACGCTGCTATTTGGGAGCACTGGCGGCGGCGCAGTCACGAGGAAGACGAAGGAGAAGAGCAACAGGCAGAGGGGCGCGGAAGGGGAAAATCCTAAGGGGTGCGCCCCTTCGCTATTTAACCACTGACTCAAGGGGTGAGTGGGATCGCATCCTGCGGATCTGCCACACGCAGTGGCCGTGTATCGCCTGCCTCGGCCAATCAGTGGGGAGCCACACGGAGGGCCACAGAGCGGAGATGATCCCATGACGTGACGCTGTGATGCGGTAAACGACGAGGCAGGCGTGACGTGACCCGCGCACAATGATAACTGACAATCACTACGGCGGTTACTTTGTTGGCCCTTAAAATAAGACAACATAATGATTATCCCCCACATGGGTTGGCGTACGAGAGAAGGAAACAATACCCGGATGGAACTATGGTATCCCGGCCAGCAAGTGAAAACTTGGAATGTGGAGAGGGAAAGTAAAACAATGAGGTCCTAATCAAAGTGGTAACCCGGCCAGCAAGTGAAAACTTGGAATGTAAGAAGGGAACGTAAATCCATATAATCCGAGGTAAAGAGGTACCTCGGCATAACGGCCAGAGCTCAGAATTGAACCTGATGTGGCCTTAGCGGCCAAGGCGGCTAAGACCGCACCAGCTTCCGGGACTAATGTTGGGGGGATACCCCCGGGTAGGGTCACGCCGGGGTATAAAGGCCGAGTTAGCCGAGGTTCGGCAAGGTCAAAGCGGATGCTGGCCGGGTCACCTCAAGGCAGGCCGAATCACGGGCTAACCCGGACTAGGGGGCGTTCGCCTAACTAAGTCTCAACCGACTTAAGCAGTAAGTCGGAAGTGCTTGTTTTATTTGTATGCAGGAACAGGTGTGGCCGGATCAACTAGGATTCGGGTCACGTCTAGCTTCTAGGAGAAGGAAAGAATCTCGCTGGTCAAAATAAGCCCGGGTACGCACTACCTGAGCGAAGCAAGCAAGGGCAGGACCACCGGGGCGTGGCCGACAAGGGTGACGATGCCCATGTCGGCTGACGCGGGTGCCGCAGAGGCTCACGTAGCCTCTGCATGTGTGACGCGGGGGAAAAAGCACCCCGATCGGCTTACCACTTTGGGAGGAGGCATATTCTTAGGAATATGCCTCCACGTATGCCCAACGAAGAGACTGAGCTCCCTCTATATAAGGGGGGCTAGGGTTTCAGTAGAAGGGGTTCTGCTATTCTGGTTTGGCTAGGGTTTTAGGTGTGATCTGTGGGTGAGAGTAAGAGAGCTCCTTCTTCCTCCTCTCCCCAATACAGCTCTAGGAGCACTTGTAATCTTGGAAGTGAAGCAATACAAACAACTGTGTGGAGAATCACTTCACTATCCCTCCCTGGATTCCCCTAGCGTGTATTAGTCCCCACCTTTAGCCTATCCATGGCATCTGCCATGACACCACCACGACACCAGATGACATGTATGCAAGCATGATGATTTAATGATGCGACATGTATATGTCATATTATAAAAATAGAGGCTTAGGGTCACACATCTAGGTTCGGGAGATGTTGGGTTCCGGGGGGTTCGGGGTCGGACACAGGGTTCGACGGGGAGCGGTTCGACGGGATCGGTCTCGGACAACAGAAGGAGAGCTTGGAGTTCCGGGAAGAAGGACTTGGTTTGGCGTCGGTGGATCATCGGATCCGCCCTGGTCGGTGTCAATCTTGTCGTCACGAAGATCTTGTCGGGTCCGCGCCATCGAGTCGGTCTTGGCGTTCGGGATGAAGAACTTGGCGTCCGGGAACCTTCGGGTAGGACATCATGCCACTCGGACTCGGAGAACTTGTCGGATCCATGTCGGCGTACTCAGCATCTTGAGGTTCGTGAGGTCGAACTTGCCGGTTCCACCTCGAAGGCCTTGGTGTCTTCCGGGATGGAGAACTTGACGCCCGTGTAGAAGATCTTTGGGTCCTGTGTCGAAGATTGTGCCGTGGTCTTGGAGTGGCACCAAGTGCGGTTCTCTGGAATCGGTCTTCGAAATCCAAGGTCTTGTCGTCCGTGAAGGGGACCTTGGCCCTCCGCGGTCTTCAGTTCTAAAAGGCTCTTTCGAAGTTCTAGGACAACGGAGTGCATGCATCTAATTGCATCACCATCTAACAACACCAGGAAACATAGATGGGCTTATCCGCACATACACGTGCTAGAGGAGACAGAGGTAGCCGATGGATTCACTACAACCTGCACGGTGGCACTCCTACCACGGCACTGCCGTGCACGGACGGAAGAACAAGGAGATTGCGGGGAGGCGGCGACACGGCGAGCGGGGGCGCGGATGGATCGCGGCCGGACACAGAGGGCGCAACGGGCCCATAGGGCGTCGGAGGAGGCCACAGTGGCGGAGACTGGGCGCTGTAGGGATGGCGGTGAGGTGAAGATGCGACAGTCAGAGGAAGGTCGACGAGGACGGCCGGCACCGAGACGAGGACGGCAGGGTCGGTTGGTGGGGGGGAAGGGCGACGGCGAGATCGAGGATGCCGGGGCGAGGAGGAGGTCACAGGGCAGCGACGCGGGGAGAACTCATGGGCGACGGCGGCGGCGCCCCTGGGACGAGGGAGATGCGGACGGGGCAGGTGGGTTGCGAGCGGGTGGTGGTGGGGTCGCCGACGGGTGGGCGCAGCCGGAGGAGGAAGCAGGGCAAGGCTGAGGCGGAGGCGCTCGAGGAGGTCCCGGGAGGCGACCAGAGGGCGGCGGTGGCGCATCGGGGAAGGAGGCCAGAGGGCAGGGGAGGACGGCGGATGTAACTACCTCGGTGAATTACGCTCTTAGTTAATGCATGGATGATGAAAGTGGTTAAAATAGTACGGTGGGGCCCAGGGCCACTCAAGGTAGATCTTTCGGCCGTCCTAACCACTTTCAGACAACGGGACAAGAACGAGCGGCGTAATCGGCAGGCGAAGGGATCAACTACATACACAAATGAGTATGTATGGAAGCCACATACAACAGTCCTCAGAGCCATTCCATCTAAAAGAAATAGAAGTATTGCAACGCCATACAGCAAGATCCAAATGTCCTAGATAGATATAATAATTTAGGATAGCTCCTCATACATCACACATCAGAGTATCAGGCGGAAGCGGAAAACAAGATCCGAGTACGGATAAGAAGAAAATTGGCAGAAGATGCCCCATAAATAAACACATCCCGCCACAGATCTCACGGATCCCCGTTCCCGGAATCTCTACACCGAATGATCGTTGCTAACATCATCTGTCTCTTCCACCCAGTATCCATCTTGCGGGTAGACCTGTTCATCTGAATCAAACAATTTATCGTGTGAGACCGTAGGGGTACTCAGCAAGTCTTTATGCGGCTAAAGGGGACACAACCTGGGGTGACGCAATTGCAGGAAAAGATAATAACTAACAATTCTACAGATACTCGCTAACCATCCGCCAAACCAATGATAGACGGATGTCCGTGAATTAAGAACAACAGTTATAATGGTATAATTAACAGATCCATCCTCCTCCTCGCTTACCAACGAGGAAGCGGACGAACAACCCCCATCATCCGTTGGTAGTTTAATTAACCATTCCATGATCTTTGCACTATTTACTAGTCAAGTACTTAGTCAATTTAAAAGCGGTACTTTAATTATACTTGTCTATGATCGAGAAACTGTGCTCCAAGTCGTCCATAACCGCGGACACGGCTTTCAGAAAGATTTACCCTGCAGGGGTTCACGAATAGCAACACACACTCGATCAACCTCGGAAAAACCAAATCAAAACCCAACGAGGCATTCACGACAAAGCAATCACAGGATTCAGAAATATTTCAGGGGGCCACCCCATTAAGCTACCCGCAACGTAGTTGGCCGGCTCCGAGACGGACCCAAGGTTTGCGTCAATGGCTGTAAACGACTCGGAACCCGAAAATGTGACTGGGCTTGTCGGTACCGCGAGAACACTCCGCAATTCTTAAACAGTACAGGTGCTCCTCGCACAATCTTAAATAAAACAGTAACATGGCATAAGTATAGGATAGTAATAAAGCCCCGAACTACTTGTGGCCCCAAGAAATAAGAATGAATCAAGCTCTAGCTCAGGGGGGTCCATAAGGCCTCCCGGATGTGGATAGTGCGAATAGTCAAGGAACAGGAATCTAGTACTCGGGGTCCTACGGGACACAAGTGAGCATGAAAAACCAAATAGCAGATATTGCTCACCGTTGCCTCTTTCATTAGTTATCCCATTACTACTCAGGTTATGTTGTTTAGGTACCTCGTTATTCATCAGACACTCATATACCCTACACATGCTTTTCTATGACTCGCATGGCTCAAACAACTCCTGTAGTAATGGCTCATGGGATGGAGGAACAAGCTTTGGCGGGGTTTAAAAATAAAGGCTATGCAGTACTTGGGATTCAAATTAATGCAATCGCGACTCAATGATGCAAGAATAAGATAGAGGTAATAGGTACTGTATGTATGCAAGCATGTGGTAGTGCTTGCCTGGCAGCTCAGTTGAATCGAGAGATGGATCTGGGTAGTACTCCTGTGATTCCTGGTAATTCTCCTGTTGGGCGTCTATTCGAAGAAGAACCAAACAAACAAGGCCAACATAAATAAAGTGCGCAAGCATATGAATTAAAATGCGACAATCAAACAAGCATGCCATGATGAATGATGCACAATTTGCATGGCATTAAAGTAGCATGGCAAAGGTGAGGTGTGGATACAAGAAAGAAAGCATTTTATTATTTATTTAACCAAGTTTTATTGTCATAAACAGTTCAGATTTTTAATAACAACATGATGCATGCTTCAATTCAGAACAAGGGCTGCATAGATAGAACTGGCTCGTCGCGCTGATCGATTTAGACATATTATTTGTCAAATTTGGAGTTATAAAACAAAAGTTATTAATTAATTAAGGAAAAGGACATTTTATTGTAATTTTAATCATCTCGAAAATTTTAAAGTGTTCAAACATATTTTGAAGGGCATATTTGAATTCCTCACATTTTTCTGATTCCAAAACATATATTATATGTAATATTTGGATTTGTATTTTAAAAATTATTTGAATCTGAATAGGATTTGAATTTAAATCAATTTGGAAAAGGTTTAAATAAAAACAGACAGCCAGAAATACTTTTCTTACTCAGTCAGATCCAGCCACAGCCACTGATGGGTGGGCCTTGCGCTGACTGGGGCCACGCGTGCGAAAACATTTTTCCACCGCGGGCTGGGCTAGCCCACTGAGGCTGACAGGCGGGCCATCGGCTGGAGCGCGGGTTACGCCTGAGAAAGCAGGGGGGCCTTCCTGCAAAAATACTAGTGCGGCTGACTAGTGGGGTCGCTAGGAGCACGGGTTGCGAGCGAAAACAAAAAGGGGGCTTAATGCAAATCTACCACGGCCCTGGTACTGTTCTTCGTCTCCACGGTCTGACGGCCAGAGTGCACGCGGCGCGGAGCGGGGGTTCGAACCCAGGTCGCGGGCGTGCGCGCGGAGGGGGCTAACCAGTGCGGTAGGCGAGGGGAGTTGACAGGTGAGGGGCTGGGGCCTAGTTAGGGTTCTGCGCGACGCGGGGAGGCTGCAGACAACGGCCAGCTCTAGCGCACTACGGCCGTTCGACGAAACGATCGGCGGCGCTAGACGGTGTCGGTGAAGCGGAGGTTGTCAGGAAGGATGAGGGACTCACCGCGGGCTCGACGGCGGGCTCGGATCGGAGCGAGGAGCGGCGGAGCGGCGAGATCGCTGGAGCTCTAGCGGGCTAGGGTTTCGTAGGGGCGGCGCAGCACCGGCGCAACTGGGGCTTCTCGTCCAAGTCGTCGTGTACGGGGTGATGCAGTGGACGGCCCTCGGTCTTCCAGGCCTCCTCCAGGTCGCGCTGAACGGCTGGAACAACGGGGACGAGGTGGTGCTGGTGGCGACCGCGGCAGGTGCTGGTGGCGGAGAGGAAGAAAGAGGAGAGGAGGGTTGGCTCGGGGCAGATCTGGCGAGCCAGGAGAGTCGTGTGCGAGGAGGAAAAAGGAGAGAGAGGGAGGAGGAGCAGCTGTGGCAGGGGTAGATAAAGGTGGCCTCGGTGCCACCTTTTGCTTCTCCCTCACGTGGTCGAGCTGGGACTCGACCTGGGGGCTGGTAGGGCACGGCAGGGGCTGCAGGTGGGGCTTGGTCGGGGTGGTGGCTGCAGGGTGGGGCTAGCTCGGCTGGTAGAGAAAGAAAGAGAGGAGAGGGGGTAGCTCGGGCTAGGTTAGATGGGGCTCGGGTTAGGGCTTAGCTTAGAGAGAGGGTAGGGTTAGCTGAGATGTGGGCTAGGGAGAGAGGGTCAGGTGGTGCTCATGGGAGAGAGAGATAGAGAGAGAGAGGAGAGATCAAAGTTAGGGTTTAGTAGAATTAGGGTTAGGAGAAATTAGAGAGAGGAGCTAGGTTTAGGTTTGTTTTGGGTTTAGATTTTTAAAGCTTGAGCAAAAGATCACCCCCAAGTGGAACATGGTGAATGCTTGAATTATCATGAGATGAAGGTGAAAGGGAATCCCAAGAAAAGAAAAAGAAAAGAATTATGGAATAGGCCTCATATGGTTCATGCATGGAGAAATAAAAATAAGAGAAGATGATATGGATGAGACTATGAGGATGGTGGAATGGTAGGAGATGGTTCCCCAAGATAGGATCCATTAAACCAAAAGAAAAACGAATGGAGTAAAAGGTGGTGAAGGAGTTTGCATGGCCCATGCAAAATAATAATGCCATGATTTATTTGTGAAAACAACAATAATATTATGGCATTATTCTTATGCATTTCCAAGAAGTGGAGAAAAATCCAAGCAAAAGGATTTAAAGGTTTTGATCCACCCCAACCCACATGAGCTAGAATAAATATGTCAAAAGAAAAGAAAAAGAAGCTCATGGTTAATGGGGTGGTGGGATTATAAGGTGGTGAAAGAGAAAGGTAGTGGAATGGAAATAAAAGACATGCCCCCAACTCAACTTGGGCATTTAGACAATATATCAATAACCAAATAAAATATCAAGAGGCAAATACAATTAATAATGCATATGAGAGAAAAACAAAAGAAGGAGGGTTTTATATGATGCTCAAATGCAAGGTGGCATGATGACATGAGCATGACATAATTATGATGCAACATATGTATATAGGAAGCAGCCAATATCTTACTAGGACAAGTAGCGTTACAATTGTTAGACAATTAGGATGCTACAACTCTCCCCCACTAAACAGGAATCTCGCCCCGAGATTCTAGGAAGAAGAAGACTCAAAGAGGGTAGGATACTTTGCACGGAGCTCATCTTCATGTTCCCAGGTGGCTTCATCAACGGAATGGTGCGACCACTTCACCTTGCAGAACTTGATGGACTTCAAGAATTTTTGTGTGGTGTTCTTGATAAGACAGATCTTCTTGGAGATTGATGAGTTCATGGTCCACTGTCCTGCCGGGATCCTTGAAGCACTTCTTGAGTTGAGAGATGTGGAAAACATCATGGACTTTGAGTTGTTCAGGGAGCTCAAGAGCATAAGCGACTTCTCCTCTTCTTCCACGAATTTTGAAAGGACTGATGTATCTAGGAGCCAGCTTTCCTTTGATACCAAAGCAGTGCGTGCCTCTCATGGGAGTGACACGAAGGTAAACGAGATCACCAGGGACATACTCCATGTCCGTGTGCTTTCTGTCATAATTGCTCTTCTGGCGACTTTGAGCAATCTTCAGATTTTCAAGAATGATGTGAACTTTCTCCTCCGCTTGAGTTACAATGTCGGGGCCAAACAATAATCTTTCACCTGCGCCCGACCAACCAATCGGAGTTCTGCACTTGCGACCATAAAGAGCCTCAAATGGTGCCATCTTTAGACTTTTCTGGAAGCTGTTTTTGTAAGAGAATTTAGCATAAGGAAGACATTCTTCCCACTTCATGCCGAAAGAGATAAGGCAAGCACGGAGCATATCTTCTAGAATCTGATTGATCCTTTCAACTTGTCCTTGCGACTGAGGGTGGTAAGCTGTGCTGAAGTTTAGTTTTGTTCCCAAAGAATTTTGGAAACTTCCCCAGAACTTGGAAGTGAAGATGCTTCCACGGTCTGAACTAACCCCAAGAGGAACTCCATACAGAGAGACAATTCTGTTGACATAGAGCTCAGCCAACTGAATTGCAGAAATTGTTTCCTTGACTGGAAAGAAGTGAGCTACTTTGGAAAGCCTGTCAATGACAACAAAGATTGCATTGTTGCCCTTCTGCGACCTTGGAAAACCTGTAATGAAGTCCATCTCTACTTTCTCCCATTTCCATTCCGGAGGCTTCAATGGCTGTAGAAGACCGAAAGGTTTCTGATGGACAGCTTTAACTCTGCGACAAACATCACACTCCGAGACATACTTGGCACAATATCGTTTCAAACCAGGCCACCAATATTGTGTTTTCAAGTCCATGTACATCTTAGTGCTTCCAGGGTGGATAGAAAGAACAGAATCATGCGCCTCCTTGAGAACTTGCTCTCTTAAACCCGGGTAGTTCGGAACAAACATCCGGTGTTCAAAGAAAAGAGTGCCTTGGTCGTCTACGTGGAAAGACTCATACTTCGGAAGCTGAATGTTGGAGATGATCTTTTTAGTGTAAGGATCCCCAAACTAAATGGAACGAACCTTTTCTTCCAAGAAAGGTGTTGCTAGAAGGTTCAGAAGATAACCTTGATCCACAATTTCAAGGTTGAGCTTGCGGAATTCCTCGCACAAGAGAGGCTGTTGTTCTTCCACCATGAGGTTGTTGACTTAAGCTTTTCGGCTGAGAGCATCTGCCATGACATTGGCTTTGCCCGGGGTGTAGTGGATGGTCAATTCGAAATCATTAATTGTTTCAATCCACCTCCTCTGACGAAGGTTGAGGTCAGGCTGTGTGAAGATATACTTCAGACTCTTGTGATCAGAAAAGATCTCACAATGGTTGCCAAGCAAGTAATGCCTCCATACTTTCAAAGCAAAGACAACTGTTGCGAGTTCGAGGTCATGTGTAGGATAATTGATCTCATGCGTCTTCAACTGTCGAGAGGCATAAGCAACAACTTGTTTTTCTTGCATAAGGACTGCACCCAATCCTTGCAATGAAGCATCACAGAAAATCTGGAAAGGCTTTGATGTATCTGGAGGAACTAAGACTGGTGTGGAAGTGAGCTTCTCTTTGAGTGTTTCAAAGCTTGCTTGACATCCAGGAGTCCAAAGATATTTCATGCCTTTCTTGAGGAGATCGGTAAGAGGCTTCGCAATCTTCGAAATTTTTTGAAGGAAGCGACGGCAGTAACTGGCCAAACCAAGGAAACTTCGGACTTCTTTGACATTTATGGGTGGAAGCCAGTCCATAATTGTCTTAATAGTTTCTGGGTTGACGGCAATGCCCTTGGCAGAGATGACGTGACCAAGGTAGGTGACTTGAGGCAGCCAAAACTCACACTTGGAGAACTTTGCATACAGGCGGTTCTCACGAAGCTTGTTTAGGACACACCGAAGATGTTCTTCATGTTCTTCTTTTTACTTAGAATAGACTAGAATGTCATCCAGATAGACCACAACGAACTTATCAAGATACTCCATGAAAAACGAGTTCATCAGCCTCGAGAAGGTGGCAGGTGCGTTGGTGAGACCGAAAGACATGACCGTGTACTCATACAGGCCATAGAGGGTGGTGAAAGCTGTTTTGGGAACATCTTCCTTGCGGATCTTGATTTGATGATAACCACTTCTCAAATCCAGCTTAGAGAATACCACAACTCCAGCTAGCTGATTGAAGAGATCATTAATCTGCGGCAGGGGATATTTATTCTTGATTGTTTTAGCATTGAGTGCCCGATAGTCAACACAAAGTCTATCAGTATTGTCTCGCTTCTTCACAAAGATGGTTGGACTACCCCAAGAAGAAGTACTGTGCTAAATGAAACCCAACTTCTCTTGTTCATCCAACTGACGTTTGAGTTCAGCCAACTCAGCAGGACCCATTTTATAATGTCGTTTGGAAATAGGAGCGGTACCAGGTTCAAGTTCAATGACAAACTCCACCTCATGATCCGGAGGCATACCTGGCAACTCTTCAGGAAAGACATCTGGAAACTCACAAACTACAGGAACACTCTAAATACCTTCCATAGCATCATCATTCAGAGCCGCCAAAGAATAAAGCTGAATTGCAGGAGTCAGACTTGGAGAATAGAGTATATGGCCTTCAGGAATTTTCAGAGAAACCGAACGTTCAGCACAATCAATCACAGCTGCATTTGCTGTCAACCAATCCATGCCCAAGATAACATCAATATCAGAATTGCCCAGAATAATTAAGGAAGCCGGAAACGAAGAACCACCAATCTCAATTTGATTGTTATGGCTGATTTTAGAAGATGCCATTGTTGCTCCAAGAGAAAGAACCATTAAACGCTTGGGGAGATGATCCATAGATAACCCATTCCTATCAGAAAAACTCGTAGAGACAAAAGAATGCGATGCACCAGAATCAAACAACACTCATGCAGAAACTGAGTTAACAGGAAGCATACCCATGACAACTCTAGGTGCATGCTCAGCTTGAGCGACGTTGACACAGTTGGCACGAGCAACCGTAGACCCCGGCTTAGTGTTGATGTTCAGAGCCCGAGGTGGAGGTGCACGAATCATAGGAGCACTTGCCACAGGTCTTGGAGGTGGTGGTGGAAAAGCTTTGTTGTTCATTGGACAATTCCAGTGCTGATGCCCAGTGTTTCCACAAGTATAGCAAGCACCAGGTGGACGTGGAGCAACGTAGCTAGGGACTCCGCCAGGCGCTCCAGGGTAGTTGTGGTTGTAGCCCCTGGGAGCCGCAGTGAAGGAGTTTGGTGGCCTTGGTGCGTAGCTTGAAGGTCTTGGTGGAGCAGTGAGCGAAGGTGGGGTATTAGGGACCCAGACACGACACTTAGAAGGAGCTGTCATAGCAGAAGAGCTTGCTGTATCACGGCTGTGTTTCTTTGACTCCTCAAACACTTGCCTACTTGCTTCTTCCTGCAGAGCTGTGTGTTGAAGTTCCAGGAAAGATGCCGGCCTTGCATGAGTGATTGCATATTTGATGGAAGCATTGAGGCCTTGCCGAAACCTCTTTTGCTTCTTCTTGTCATCAAAGATCTCATCGCCAGCATAACGAGACAGGTTCATGAAGTTTCTGATGTAGGTGTTGACATTGTCAGTGCCCTGCTTGAGGTTGAGAAACACTTCCTTCATCCTTTCCATGACAATTTCTGACAGATATAGCTCTTTGAAAGCAGCAGTGAACCGCTCCCAAGTAGGCTGAAAACCAGAAAGATCTGCCTTGAGGTAATTTTCCCACCAGAGAGCTGCATCTCCCTTCAGAAGGTGAGTAGCACACTTGACCCATTCTTGCTCAGGAACATCCGCAGTCATCAGCAACCTTGACACTTCATGAAGCCAATCATCCGCATCAAGTGGCTGATAAGACACCTCAAATTGGCGTGGGTTGAACTTGAGAAAACTCTTGATGTCTCCGCGCTTGGGAGGTGGAGGTAGCGGAGCAAACTCATTCCTCCTCACACTTTCCTCGAAGTGCTGCTGGTTCTGCTTGATAGTGCCTAAAGCATTTGCAATACTTGCCAAAGCAGCCCCAAGTTCAGGTGGTATGTCCTCCTCAGAACGGCGTGGTGGTGCCATCCTGTGATTGATATAAAACACAAGTTGGTACTATAATGGAGAATGATAATAATCCAAAATAGTACCAAAATGGAATTAATCAAGATTAAGGAATGCAATTCACTGAGATGATATTAAAATATCAACAAAGTTCAAGGCAATTAGAAGATATTAAGCATAACACACACAACTGAACAAGGAGTGTGGAACACAACTAACAAAGAAAAATTTCCACAAATTTCGGCATTAAAATACCACTATATGCGCAAAACCACTTAACGAATCAAGATTAGTAACTCTACTAGTTCAATATACAAAAGCAAATGACAAAAGTAGTGGTATGGTCGCGACTCCATCCCACACTCAAATCATTACTCCGCACATGAATCAGTAAAACACATATCCCAATACCTTCTTCTTAAGATGAACCTAAAGATTGGTAACTACGGAAACGAACACCCCAAACAAGATAACGTCAGATAACAAAGAGTAAGATAGATCGCATCGGTGTACAACGAATCAGAATAGATCGCGTCGGTTTACAAAGGCCTGTCAGTATGGAATGTACCAACAGTTGATAACCAAAAGACAGATAGTGATAACATTTGCATGCAACAGATAGACAAAGAATTCACACACACACACACACATCCTATGGTACTACGGAACCCAGAACACGTGAATCCTAGTTTGAATTTTAGAAGAGGATTTAAAACGTTACACTTCCTTACTAGGAAAGGGTGGTTGGGTGGGTAAGAAGAAAATGGAAGCAGTCCTACTCTCACGTTTTGTTTTTCCCTGGTATACATAACTACCAAAAATATTTGCTAGACTGACAACGACCATTTTGGCTGAGATACCAATTGTAACTACCTCGGTGAATTACGCTCTTAGTTAATGCCTGGATGACGAAAGTGGTTAAAATAGTACGGTGGGGCCCAGGGCCACTCACGGTAGACCTTTCGTCCGTCCTAACCACTTTCAGACAATGGGACAAGAACGAGCGGCGTAATCGGCAGGCGAAGGGATCAACTACATACACAAATGAGTATGTATGCAAGCCACATACAACAGTCCTCAGAGCCATTCCATCTAAAAGAAATAGAAGTATTGCAACGCCATACGGCAAGATCCAAATGTCCTAGATAGATATAATAATTTAGGATAGCTCCTCATACATCACACATCAGAGTATCAGGCGGAAGCGGAAAACAAGATCCGAGTATGGATAAGAAGCAAATTGGCATAAGATGCCCCATAAATAAACACATCCTGCCAAAGATCTCACGGATCCCCGTTCCCGGAATCTCTACACTGAATGATCGTTGCCAACATCATTTGTCTCTTCCACCCAGTATCCATCTTGCGGGTACACCTGTTCATCTGAATCAAACAATTTATCGTGTGAGACCCTAGGGGTACTCAGCACGTCTTTATGCCTCTAAAGGGGACACAACATGGGGTGACGCAATTGCAGCAAAAGATAATAACTAACAATTCTACAGATACTCGCTAACCATCCGCCTAACCAATGATAGACGGATGTCCGTGAATTAAGAACAACAGTTATAACGGTATAATTAACAGATCCATCCTCCTCCTCGCTTACCAACAAGGAAGCGGACGAACAACCCCCATCATCCATTGGCAGTTTTATTAACCATTCCATGAGCTTTGCACTATTTACTAGTCAAGTACTTAGTCAATTTAAAAGCGGTACTTTAATTATACTTGTCTATGATCGAGAAACTGTGCTCCAAGTCGTCCATAACTGCGGACACGACTTTCAGAAAGATTTACCCTGCAGGGGTGCACGAATAGCAACACACACTCGATCAACCTCGGAAAAACCAAATCAAAACCCAACGAGGCATTCACGACAAAGCAATCACAGGATTCAGAAATATTTCAGGGGACCACCCCATTAAGCTACCCGCAACAAAGTTGGCCGGCTCCGAGACGGACCCAAGGTTTGCGCCAATGGCTGTAAACGACTGGGAACCCGAAAATGTGACTGGGCTTGTCGATACCGCGAAAACACTCCGCAATTCTTAAACAGTACAGGTGCTCCTCGCACAATCTTAAATAAAACAGTAACATGGCATAAGTACAGGATAGTAATAAAGCCCCGAACTACTTGTGGCCCCAAGAAATAAGAATGAATCAAGCTCTGGCTCAGGGGGGTCCATAAGGCCTCCCGGATGTGGATAGTGCGAATAGTAAAGGAACAGGAATCTAGTACTCGGGGTCCTACGGGACACAAGTGAGCATGAAAAACCAAATAGCAGATATTGCTCACCGGTGCCTCTTTCATTAGTTATCCCATTACAACTCAGGTTATGTTGTTTAGGTACCTCGTTATTCATCAGACACTCATATACCCTACACTTGCTTTTCTACGACTCACATGGCTCAAACAACTCCTGTAGTAATGGCTCATGGGATGGAGGAACAAGCTTCGGTGGGGTTTAAAAATAAAGGCAATGCAGTACTTGGGATTCAAATTAATGCAATCGCGACTCAATGATGCAAGAATAAGATAGAGGCAATAGGTACTGTATGTATGCAAGCATGTGGTAATGCTTGCCTGGCAGCTCAGTTGAAGCGAGAGATGGATCTGGGTAGTACTCCTGTGATTCCTGGTAATTCTCCTGCTGGGCGTCTATTCGAAGAAGAACCAAACAAACAAGACCAACATAAATAAAGTGCGCAAGCATATGAATTAAAATGCGTCAAGCAAACAAGCATGCCATGATGAATGATGCACAATTTGCATGGCATTAAAGTAGCATGGCAAAGGTGAGGTGTGGATACAAGAAAGAAAGCATTTTATTATTTATTTAACCAAGTTTTATTGTCATAAACAGTTCAGATTTTTAATAACAACATGATGCATGCTTCAATTAAGAACAAGGGCTGCATAGATAGAACGGGCTCGTCGCGCTGATCGATTTAGACATATTATTTGTCAAATTTGGAGTTATAAAACAAAAGTTATTAATTAATTAAGAAAAAGGACATTTTATTGTAATTTTAATCATCTCGAAAATTTTAAAGTGTTCAAACATATTTTGAAGGGCATATTTGAATTCCTCACATTTTTATGATTCCAAAACATATATTATATGTAATATTTGGATTTGTATTTTAAAAATTATTTGAATCTGAATTGGATTTGAATTTAAATCAATTTGGAAAAGGTTTAAATAAAAACAGACAGCCAGAAATATACTTTTCTTACTCAGTCAGATCCAGCCACAGCCATTGACGGGTGGGCCTTGCGCTGACTGGGGCCACACGCGCGAAAACATTTTTCCACCGCAGGCTGGGCTAGCCCACTGAGGCTGACAGGTGGGCCAGCGGCTGGGGCGTGGGTTACGCCTGAGAAAGCAGGGGGGCCTTCCTGCAAAAATACTAGTGCAGCTGACTAGTGGGGTCACTAGGAGCGCGGTTGCGAGCGAAAACAAAAAGGGGGCTTAATGCAAATCTACCACGGCCCTGGTACTGTTCTTCGTCTCCACGGTCTGACGGCCAGAGTGCGCCCGGTGCGGAGCGGGGGTTCGAACCCAGGTCATGGGCGTGCGCGCGGAGGGGGCTAACCAGTGCGGTAGGCGAGGGGAGTTGACAGGTGAGGGGCTGGGGCCTAGTTAGGGTTCTGCGTGGCGCGGGGAGGCTGCAGACAACGGTGAGCTCTGGCGCACTACGGCCGTTCGACGAAACGATCGGCGGCGCTAGACGGTGTCGGTGAAGCGGAGGTTGTCAGGAAGGATGAGGGACTCACCGCGGGCTCGACGGCGGGCTCGGATCGGAGCGAGGAGCGGCGGAGCAGCGAGATCACTGGCGCTCTAGAAGGCTAGGGTTTCGTCGGGGCGGCACAGCACCGGCGCATCTGGGGCTTCTCGTCCTAGTCGGCGTGTACGGGGTGATGCAGTGGACGGCCCTCGGTCTTCCAGGCCACCTCCTGGTCGCGCTGAACGGCTGGAACGACAGGGACGAGGTGGTGCTGGCGGTGACCGCGGCAGGTGCTGGAGGCGGAGAGGAAGAAAGAGCAGAGGATGGCTGGCTCGAGGCAGATCTGGCGAGCCAGGAGAGTCGTGTGGGAGGAGGAAAAAGGAGAGAGAGGGAGGAGGAGCAGCTGTGGCAGGGGGGTAGATAAAGGTGGCCTCGGTGCCACCTTTTGCTTCTCCCTCACGTGGTCGAGCTGGGACTCGACCTGGGGGCTGGTAGGGCACGGCAGGGGCTGCAGGTGGGGCTTGGTTGGGATGGTGGCTGCAGGGTAGGGCTAGCTCGGCCGGTAGAGAAAGAAAGAGAGGAGAGGGGGTAGCTCGGGCTAGGTTAGATGGGGCTCGGGTTAGGGCTTAGCTTAGAGAGAGGGTAGGGTTAGCTGAGGTGTGGGCTAGGGAGAGAGAGGGTCAGGTGGTGCTCATGGGAGAGAGAGATAGAGAGAGAGGAGAGATCAAAGTTAGGGTTTAGTAGAATTAGGGTTAGGAGAAATTAGAGAGAGGAGCTAGGTTTAGGTTTGTTTAGGGTTTAGATTTTTAAAGCTAGAGCAAAAGATCACCCCCAAGTGGAACATGGTGAATGCTTGAATTATCATGAGATGAAGGTGAAATGGAATCCCAAGAAAAGAAATAGAAAAGAATTATGGTATAGGCCTCATATGGTTCATGCATGGAGAAATAAAAATAAGAGAAGATGAGACTATGAGGATGGTGGAATGGTAGGAGATGGTTCTCCAAGATAGGATCCATTAAACCAAAAGAAAAACCAATGGAGTAAAAGGTGGTGAAGGAGTTTTCATGGCCCATGCAAAATAATAATGCCATGATTTATTTGTGAAAACAACAATAATATTATGGCATTATTCTTATGCATTTCCAAGAAGTGGAGAAAAAGCCAAGCAAAAGGATTTAAAGGTTTTGATCCACCCCAACCCACATGAGCTAGAATAAATATGTCAAAAGAAAAGAAAAACAAGCTCATGGTTAATGGGGTGGTGGGATAATAAGGTGGTGAAAGAGAAAGGTAGTGGAATGGAAATAAAAGACATGCCCCAACTCAACTTGGGCATTTGGACAATATATCAATAACCAAATACAATATTAAGAGGCAAATACAATTAATAATGCATATGAGAGAAAAACCAAAAGAAGGAGGGTTTTATATGATGCTCAAATGCAATGTGGCATGATGACATGAGCATGACATAATTATAATGCAACAAATGTATATAGGAAGTAGCCAATATCTTACTAGGACAAGTAGCATTACAATTGTTAGACAATTGGGATGCTACAGCGAAGGACTGGCGCGGGCGGAGCTCTGCATCGGGGCGAGCGAGCGGGGATTGGGGGTAGGTGGCAGGAGGGAGACGGGAGAAAGAGGAGGGTATCTCCCGCGTGGGCCCGAGGGAGGCAGGTGGCGTGGGGATGGGAACGGGGTTGGTGGACGGGGCGGGATGGAGCGTGTCGGAGGGAGCGTATTGGCGCGTGTGGGGATGGGAAGCGCGCCTAGGGGCTTTTGCTCGGGCGGCAGGTGGTGTTGGGCGGGAACCCATAGGAGGGGAGGCAGTTGGTCGGTGGTAGGCGGGGCCCAGGGGCAGGCGTGTCAGATGGTTGGTGGGGAGGTGGTGCGCACGAGCAGGTGGGGCGCGCATGCGCTGCTGCTTGGGGCGGCTGGGGGTAGATTGGTGCGGCGCACAGGGTGGGTCGGCTCAGTAGAGGTTAGGATTAGGTTTAGAACTAGGGTTTGTCTAGATTTAGGATGGGGGTCGCTGGTTGGGCTGTTGGCGGTCTAAAAAACAACTTAAATATTTTATTTATTTAAAACGGGGATTTTAAAATCCATTTGCAGACGAAACAAAAATATTCCGGCCAAGCCCGGGTTTTAATTCGAAATAAAGAAGGGGCATTTAGCAAAATAAAACCAGACTTTTCGAAAATAATTTTTAGACAAAACCATGCATGATGATGATGATGCTCAAATGCAATGTGGCAAGATGACATGAGGATGCGGTCATGATGATGCAATGCACAAAAACACAACGATTTTCTAGTAGTGGTTTTAGCGGGATGCCACACTCCTGAACCATAGTGATCCACTAGATTCCTTGCATGTGTGTTCTTTTCTTGAACCACATGGATCCACTGATACCATTGCATGTGTGTTCTTTTCCTAAACCACATTGATCCACTAGTGTCATTGCATGTGTGTTCTTTTCCTGAACCACATGGATCCACTGATGACATTGCATGTGTGTTCTTTTCCTGCACCACATTGATCCACTTGTGACATTTGCATGTGCGTTATTTCCCTAAACCACATTGATCCACTACTGTCATTACAAGTTTGTTCTTTTCCTAAACCACATGCATCCACTAGTGACGTTGCATGTCTATTCTTTTCCTGAACCACATTGATTCACTAGTGGCATTGCATGTGTGTTCTTTCGCTGAACCACATGGATCCATTGATGACATTGGATGTGTGTTCTTTTCCTAAACCACATTGATCCACTTGTGTCATGGCATGTTTGTTCTTTTCATAAAAGACATTCATCCACTAGTGACATTTGCATGGGCGTTATTTTCCTAAACCACATGGATCCACTAGAGTCATTGCATGTGTGTTCTACTCCTAAACCACATGGATCTCCTAGAGTTATTGCATGTTTGTTCTTTTACTAAACCACATTGATCCACTTGTGTCATTACATGTGTGTTCTTTTCCTAAAACACATTGATCCACTAGTGACATTTGCATGTGTTTCTTTTCCTAAACCACATGGATCCACTTGAGTCATTGCATTTTTGTTCTTTTCATAAACCACATGGATCCACTAGTGAAATTTGCATGTGTGTTCTTTTCCTACACCACATTGATCCACTGGTGTCATTGCATGTGTGTTGTTTCCCTGAACCACATGCACACACTAGTGTCATTGCATGTCTGTTCTTTTCGTGAACCACATGGATCCACTGATGACATTGCATGTGTGGTCTTTTCCTAAACCACAGGAATCCACTAGAGTCTTTGCATGAGTGTTCTTTACCTAAACCACTTGGATCCACTAGAGTCATTTGCAAGTTTGTTCTTTTCCTAAACCACATGGATCAACTAGAGTCATTTGCATGCGTGTTCTTTTCCTAAACCACATGGATCCACTGGTGACATTTGCATGTGTGTTCTTTTCCTAAACCACATTGATCCACTGGTGACATTTGCATGTGTGTTCTTATCCTAAACCACATTGATCCACTTGAGTCATCGCATGTGTGTTCTTTTCCTAAACCACATTAATCCACTCGTGTCATTGCATGTGTGTTCTTTTTTTGAACCACATGGATCCGCTATGTAATTGCATGTGTCTTCTTTTCCTAAGCCACATGGATCCACTAGAGTCATTGCACGTGTGTTCATTTCCTAAAACACATGGATCCACTTGTGTCATTGCATGTGTGTTCTTTTCCTAAACCACATGGATCCAATAGTGACATTGCATGTGTGTTCTTTCCTAAACCACATGGATCCACTAGTGACATTGCATGTGTGTTCTTTTCCTAAAACACATTGATACACTTGTGACATTTGCATGTGTGTTCTTTTCCTATACCACATGGATCCACTTGAGTCATTGCATGTGTGTTCGTTTCCTAAATAACATGTATCCACTAGTGAAATTGGCATGTGTGTTGTTTTCCTAAACCACATTCATCCACCAGTGTCATTGCATGTGTGTTCTTTCCTAAACCACATGGATCCACTGGTGACATTTTCATGTGTGTTCTTTTCATCAAACACATTCATCCACTAGTGACATTTGAATGGGTGTTATTTCTCTAAACCACATGGATCCACTGGAGTCATTGCATGTGTGTTCTTTTCCTAAACCACATGGAACCACTGGTGTCATTACATGTATGTTCTTTTCCTAAACCACATGGATTCACTAGTGACATTGCATGTGTGTTCTTTTCCTAAAACACATTGATCCACTAGTGACATTTGCATGTGTGTTGTTTTCCTAAACCGCATTCATCCACCAGTGTCATTGCATGTGTGTTCTTTCCTAAACCACATGGATCCACTGGTGACATTTTCATGTGTGTTCTTTTCATCAAACACATTCATCCACTAGTGACATTTGAATGGGTGTTATTTCTCTAAACCACATGGATCCACTGGAGTCATTGCATGTGTGTTATTTTGCTAAACCACATTGATCCACCGGTGTCATTGCATGTGTCTTCTTTTCCTAAACCACATGGATCCACTAGTGAAATTGCATGTGTGTTCTTCCCCTTTAACCATAGTGATCAACTGGTGTCGTTGCATGTGTGTTCTTTTCCTGATCCACATTGATCTGTTGGTGTCATTGCATATGTGTTCTTTTCCTGAACCACATGGATCCACTAGTGTCATTGTATGTGTGTTCTGTTCCTAAACTACATGTATCCACTAGTGACATTGCATGTGTGTTCTCTTCCGAAACCAAATGGATCCACTTGAGTTATTGCATGTGTGTTCTTTTCCTAAACAACATGGATCCACTAGTGAAATTTGCATGTGCCTTCTTTTACAAAACCACATTCATCCACCAGTGTCATTGCATGTGTGTTCGTTTCCTAAGCCACATGGATCCACTGGTGACATTTTCACGTGTGTTCTTCTCCTAAACCATAGTGATCCACTGTTGTCATTGCATGTGCGTTCTTTTCGTCAAACACATTCATCCACTAGTGACATTTGCATGGGTGTTATATCCCTAAACCACGTGGATCCACTAGAGTCATTGCATGTGTGTTCTTTTCGTAAAACACATTGATCCCCTGGTAACATTTGCATGTGTGTTCTTTTCCTAAACCACATGGATCCACTTGAGTCATTGCATGTGTGTTCTTTTCTTAAACAACATGGATCCACTGGTGAAATTTGCATGTGTGTTCTTTTCCTAAACCACATTGGTCCACCAGTGTCATTGCATGTGTTATATTTTCCTAACCCACATGCATCCACTTCGGACATTACACGTGTGTTATTCTCCTGAACCATAGTGATCCACTGGATTCCTTTCATGTGTGTTCTTTTCCTGAACCACATGGATCTACTGATACCATTGCATGTGTGTTCTTTTCCTAAACCACATGGATCCACTGGTGTCATTGCATGTGTGTTCTTTTCGTGAACCACATGGATCCACCGATGACATTGCATGTGTGTTCTTTTCCTAAATTACATGGATCCACTGGAATCATTGCATGTGTGTTGTTTTCCTAGACCACATGGATCCACTTGTAACATTTGCATGTGTGTTCTCTTCCTAAACCACATTGATCCACTTGTAACATTTGCATGTGTGGTATTTCCCTAAACCACGTTGAACCACTGTTGTCATTACATGTTTGTTCTTTTCCTAAACCACATGCATCCACTAGTGACATTGGATGTCTATTCTTTTCCTAAACCACATTGATCCACCAGTGGCATTGCATGTGTGTTCTTTTTCTGAACCACATGGATCCACTGATGTCATTGCATGTGTGATCTTTTCCTAAACCACATTGATCCACTTGTTTCATGGCATGTGTTCTTTTCGTAAAACACATTCATCCACTAGTGACATTTGCATGGGCATTATTTTCCTAAACCACAAGGATACACTGGAGTCGTTGCATGTGTGTTCTACTCCTAAACCACATGGATCCACTGGACTCATTGCATGTTTGTTATTTTCCTAAACAACATTGATCCACTAGTGTCATTACATCTATGTTCTTTTCTTAAAACACATTGATCCACTAGTGACATTTGCATGTGTGTTCTTTTCCTAAACCACATGGATCCACTTGAGTCATTACATTTTTGTTCTTTTCCCAAACCACATGGATCCACTAGTGAAATTTGCATGTGTGTTCTTTTCCTAAACCACATTGATCCACTTGTGTCATTACATGTGTGTTCTTTCCCTCAACCACATGGATCCACAAGTGTCATTGCATGTGTGTTCTTTTCGTGAACCACATGGATCCACTGATGACATTGCATGTGTGTTCTTTTCCTAAACCACATGGATCCACTAGAGTCATTGCATGTGTGTTCTTTACCTAAACCACATGGATCCACTAGACTCATTTGCGTGTGTGTTATTTTCCTAAACCACATGGATCAACTAGAGTCATTTGCATGCATGTTCTTTTCCTAAACCACATGGATCCACAGGTGACATTTGCATGTGTGTTGTTTTCCTAAACAACATTGATACACTGGTGACATTTGGATGTGTGTTCTTTCCTAAACTACATTGATCCACCGGAGTCATTGTATGTGTGTTATTTTCCTAAACCACATTGATCCACTAGTGGCATTCCATGTGTGTTCTTTTCCTGATCCACATCGATCCGCTGTCATTGCATGTGTGTTCTTTTCCTAAGCCACATGGATAAACTACAGTCATTGCATGTGTGTTCTTTTTCTAAACCACATGGATCCACTGGTGTGATTGCATGTGTGTTCTTTTCCTAAGCCACATGGATCCACTACTGACATTGCATGTGCGTTTCTTTTCCTAAACCACATGGATCCACTAGTGACATTGCATGTGTGTTCTTTTCCTAAACCACATTGGTCCACCAGTGTCATTGCATGTGTTATATTTTCCTAAACCACATGCATCCACTTGGGACATTACACGTGTGTTATTCTCCTGAACCATAGTGATCCACTGGATTCCTTTCATGTGTGTTCTTTTCCTGAACCACATGGATCCACTGATACCATTGCATGTGTGTTCTTTTCCTAAACCACATTGATCCACTGGTAACATTGCATGTGTGTTTTTTTCCTGAACCACATGGATCCACTGACGACATTGCATGTGTGTTATTTTCCTGAACCACATTGATCCACTAGTGTCATTGCATGTGTGTTCTTTTCGTGAACCACATGGATCCACCGATGACATTGCATGTGTGTTCTTTTCCTAAATTACATGGATCCACTGGAATCATTGCATGTGTGTTGTTTTCCTAGACCACATGGATCCACTTGTAACATTTAGATGTGTGTTCTCTTCCTAAACCACATTGATCGACTTGTAACATTTGCATGTGTGGTATTTCCCTAAACCACGTTGATCCACTGTTGTCATTACATGTTTGTTCTTTTCCTAAACCACATGCATCCACTGGTGACATTGCATGTCTATTCTTTTCCTAAACCACATTGATCCACGAGTGGCATTGCATGTGTGTTCTTTTTCTGAACCACATGGATCCACTGATGTCATTGCATGTGTCTTCTTTTCCTAAGCCACATGGATAAACTAGAGTCATTGCATGTGTGTTCTTTTTCTAAACCACATGGATCCACTGGTGTGATTGCATGTGTGTTCTTTTCCTAAACCACATGGATCGACTACTGACATTGCATGTGCGTTTCTTTTCCTAAACCACATGGATCCACTAGTGACATTGCATGTGTGTTCTTTTCCTAAAACACATTGATCCACTTGTGACATTTCCATGTGTATTCTCTTCCGAAACCACATGGATCCACTTGCGTCATTACATGTGTGTTCTTTTCGTGAACCAAATGGATCCACCGATGACATTGCATCTGTGTTCTTTTCCTAAATCACATGGATGCACTGGAATCATTGCATGTGTGTTCTTTTGCTAGACCACATGGATCCACTTGTGACATTTGCATGTGTGTTCTTTTCCTAAAACACATTGATCCACTTGTGAGCTTTGCATGTGTGTTCTCTTCCCAAACCACATGGATCCACTTGCGTTATTGCATGTGTGTTCTTTTCCTAAACAACATGGATCCACTAGTGCAATTTGCATGTGTGTTGTTTTCCTAAACCACATTCATCCACCAGTGTCATTGCATGTGTGTTCTTTCCTAAACCACATGGATCCACTGGTGCCATTTTCACATGTGTTCTTCTCCTGAACCACATGGATCCACTGGTGTCATTGCATGTCTGTTCTTTTCGTCAAACACATTCATCCACTAGTGACATTTGAATGGGTGTTATTTCCCTAAACCAGATGGATCAACAGGAGTCATTGTATGTGTGTTCCTTTCCTAAACCACATGGATCCACTAGTGTCATTACATGTATGTTCTTTTCCTAAGCCACATGGATTCACTAGTGACATTGCATGTGTGTTGTTTTCCTAAAACACATTGATCCACTGGTGACATTTGCATGTGTGTTCTTGTCCTAAAGCACATGGATAAACTTGAATCATTGCATGTGTGTTCTTTTCCTAAAACACATGGATCCACTGGTGAAATTTGCATGTGTGTTCTTTTCCTAAACCACATTGATCCACTACTGTCATTACATGTGTGTTCTTTTCCTAAACCACATGCATCAACTAGTGACATTTCGTGTCTGTTCTTTTCCTAAACCACATTGACCCACTAGTGTCATTGCATGTGTGTTCATTTCATGAACCACATGGATCCGGTGATGGCATTGCATGTGTGTAATTTTCCTAAAACACATTCATCCACTTGTGTCATTGCATGTGTGTTCTTTTTGTCAACCACATTCATCCACTAGTGACATTTGCATGGGTGTTATTTTCCTAAACCTCATGGATCCACTATAGTCATTGCATGTGTGCTCTTTTCCTAAACCACATGGACCCACGTGTGTCATTACATGTGTGTTCTTTTCCTAAACCACGTGGATCCACTAGTGACATTGCATGTGTGTTCTTTTCCTTAAACACATTGATCCACTGGTGACATTTGCATGTGTGTTCTTTTCCTGAACCACATTGATCCACTAGTGTCATTGCATGTGTGTTCTTTTCGTGAACCACATGGATCAACCGATGACATTGTATGTGTGTTCTTTTCCTAAATCACATGGATCCACTGGAATCATTGCATGTGTGTTCTTTTCCTAGACCACTTGGATCCACTTGTGACATTTGCATGTGTGTTCTTTTCCTAAAACACATTGATCCACTTGTGAGATTTGCATGTGTGCTCTCTTCCGAAACCACATGGATCCACTTGCATTATTGCATGTGTGTTCTTTTCCAAAACAACATGGATCCACTAGTGCAATTAGCATGTGTGTTGTTTTCCTAAACCACATTCATCCACCAGTGTCATTGCATGTGTGTTCTTTCCTAAACCACAGGGATCCACTGGTGACATTTTCACGTGTGTTCTTCTCCTGAACCACATGGATCCACTGGTGTCATTGCATGTGTGTTCTATTCATCAAACACATTCATCCACTAGTGACATTTGAATGGGTGTTATTTCCCTAAACCACATGGATCAACTGGAGTCATTGTATGTGTGTTGTTTTCCTAAACCACATGGATCCACTAGTGTCATTACATGTATGTTCTCTTCCTAAACCACATGGATTCCCTAGTGACATTGCATGTGTGTTCTTTTCCTAAAACACATTGATCCACTGGTGACATTTGCATGTGTGTTCTTGTCCTAAAGCACATGGATAAACTTGAATCATTGCATGTGTGTTCTTTTCCTAAAACACATGGATCCACTCGTGAAATTTGCATGTGTGTTATTTTCCTAAACCACATTGATCCACCGGAGTCATTGCATGTGTGTTCTTTTCCTAAACCACATTGATCCACTAGTGACATTGCATGCGTGTTCTTCTCCTTTAACCATAGTGATCAACTGGTGTCATTGCATGTGTGTTCTTTTCCTGAACCACATTGATCCGCCGGTGTCATTGCATGTGTGTTCTTTTGAAGGAAATATGCCCTGAGAGGCAATAATAAAGTTGTTATTATATATTCCTTATATATGATAGATGTTTATTTTACATGCTAGAATTGTATTGATAGGAAACATCAATACATGTCTGTTTAATAAACAAAAAGGGTTCCTAGTTATGCCTCTCTTATAGACTATCTTGTTGATTAACAAGATGATCAAGGTTTCCTGATCATGGACATTGGATGTTGTTAATAACAAGGTCACACCATTGGTGTAATGATGTGATGAACATTCATCTGAAGTATAGCATTACGATCAAGTCATTATGTTTATATTGCTATAACATCATACAAAGTAATCTTTATCCTTAGACCATGAGATCATGTTAATTGCTAACACCGGAAGAGTATCTTGATAACATCAAACATCACACCGTAACAGGGTGACTATAAAGATGGTTCAGTACTACGAAGGTGTTATGTTGAGGCTCATGGATCAAGAGTGGAATTTGTCAATCCAGATGACGGATAGATATACTCTGGGCCCTCTCGGTGATATCACATTAAGATAGCTTGCAAGCAAGTGATGTGATCACTAGAATGTTATATCACGGGAACGAGAAAAGGGTGCATGTCGGTAACGAGATCAAACTAGGTATGGAGATACCGATGATCGAATCTCGGACATGTAATATATAGAGACACAAAGGGATTTAGTTACAAGCATTAAAGGTTCTCACGATCACAGAAGTCATCGTTGAATGTGTAGGAGTCAGTACGGATCTCCAGGTCCCGCTGCTAATTATTGATCGGAGAAGGGTCTCGATCATGTCTGCATTATTCGCGAACCGTAGGGTGGCACACTTAAGAGTTACCGGACACCATTTTGGAGCACATATGTTTCAGACGAAAGAATTGCAAAGCGCAGGAATTGTTTCAATAGAAACCGGAAATTGTTTCGGGTGAAATTGCAGAAAGTGGTTATGCATGTGATATTGAAATATTGCAAGGGGCTATATGTGAATTTTTGTTAATTAAAGTAATTAACAGAATTCTGAATAAATTTAATAAAAAGAGTTTTATTAAGTGAGAGGGCATTAAATTTGGAGAAATTTAATGCATTTAAAGTGGAGACTTTAAAAGGGAATGTGAAGAGGCATTTTAATGTGGAGGGGTTACCACCACATGAATGGGGGAGGTGAGGGGTCAACCCCCATGCGCCGACCATGGAGAGAGGGAGCACCCCCCTCGTCCTATAAAAGGCCACCCATTCCCTCCTTCATCCTCACACCTCCTTGTGAAGGATCTCTCTCCCCCTCTAGAATTATTCCCCCATGGTCTCGGATTAGCGAGATACATGTTCCCGGTGGCATTTCGTCTAGAAGGAGTTGATACTTCCGCTGGATCGCTGGAGCGAGGAGGTGGAGGTTGTCCGGTGGCTTGAACGTGTGTGCGAGTGCGGATGCGCTGCTGATTTGCGGCGCTCGGACTTCCTCACGATCTTGAGATCGGCAAGTGTACGACTACATCAACCACGAGTTCCTACTCGTTATCAAAACTCGTTGCCTTCGAGGGTAAGTTCTCGTCGGATGTATGTCCACCCGTTGCTTTGTACCTAGTAGATAGATCTTGGCGTGTATTTTGGATATTGGTGGGATAGTGGGATGAAGCGGCCCGGACCAATCTTACATGTCATCGTACATGAGACCGGTTCCACGACTGACGTGCAACTTGTTTTGCATAAGTGGCTGGCGGGTGTCTGTCTCTCCTACTATAGTCAATATCTGATTTACAACGAGTTGCTAATAACCTAGTTATCCTCGTTGTGGTTCATGTTCGTAGGTGAGAACGGTTCTATCTCCGAAAGCCCTAAGCCACGTAAAACTTGCAATTGATAAATTAGAGGCGTCTAGTTTAGATCGTTGCTGGGCTATTGTATTGATATGGTATTGTTGTAAGTAGATGTATGATAGATACTCTTACAACACACTCAACGTGTAAGTTCCATAGACCTTGGCCTTACACACAAAGGAATGATAGAGATCATACCACGATGCAAGTGATAGAGATCAAATGCATGGACTATATCATCTCACTTTACACATTGGATGTTAGCATCTTATACTGCTAGTTTGGCGCTTTTGGTAGCATTCTAAGATGATCCCTCATTTAGATATCAAGATAAAAATGTGTTCTTCCTTAAGTATGCACCGTTCTGTGGATCGTGTTTCGAGACATCACGTGATGATCGGGTGTACTCGAATCTACGCTTTCATAGCAACGGGTGTAAGACAGTTTTACACATGCGAATACTAAGGTTCTTACTTGACGAGCCTAGCATATACAGACATGGCCTCGGAACACGGACCGAAAGGTTAAGCATGAGTCATATAGTTGATATGATGCCCATATAGATGCTCGCCTTAGAAGCTACATCAACTCACGTGATGATCGGATTTGGTGTAGTGGATTTGGTTCATGTAATCACCAAAAAGACATGAGGGATGTTGTTTTTGAGTGGGAGTTCATTAGTAATTTGGATTAGTTGAACTCAATCTATCATAAACTTAGTCTAGATAAACTTTACAAATTGTGTTGTAGATGGCACCACCTGCTTTTAATTTCAATGTGTTCATGGAGAAAGAGAAACTTGCTACGAATGGTAGAAACTTCACCAACTGGGCTATGAATTTGAGGATTCTCCTCACTGCTGCCCAAAAGCAATATGTGCTAGATGCGCCGCTAGGCCCCCCACCAGCTCCTGATGCCCCTGACGAGGAAAAGAATGTCTATGTGACTCGTCAGGAGGACCACAACTTAGTTCATTGTGTCATACTGTATCGGCTAGAGCCAGAACTTCGAAAGCGTTTCGAAAATGGCAATGCCTTTGATACCATGGGAGAATTGAAAATGATTTCGATACCCGTGCTGCCGTAGAGAGTTATAATGCTACAGAAAAGTTCTTTAGCTGCATGATGGAGGAAAACAGCTCCGTTAGTGAGCACTTACTCAAAATGTCTGGGTACGCCGATAAGCTTGTGTCCTTGGGAATAATGATTCCCATTGACTTAGGCATACATCGTGTTCTCCAATCTCTGCCACCTAGCTACAAGAGCTTCGTGATGAACTATAATATGCAGGGCATGAAGAAGTCTATTCTCGAGCTTCTGTCAATGCTTAAGACTGCAGAAGTGGAGATTAGGAAAGAACATCAAGTGTTGATGATCAATAGGACCACCGGTTTCAAGAAAGACAAGAAAGGCAAGCACAAGGGAAAGAAGGGTGGCAAGTCTGTTGCCACGCCTGAAAAGAAACCCCGAGCTGGCCCTAAGTCTAACAGCGAGTGCTACTATGGTAAGGGGACTGGCCATTGGAAGCGCAACTACCCCAAGTATTTGACGGACAAGAAGTCCGGCAAGGCAAACAAAGGTATATGTGATATACATGTTATTGATGTGTACTTGACTAGTACTCGCAGTAGCACCTGGGTATTTGATACAGGATCGGTTGCTAATATATGTAACTCGGTTCAGGGGCTACGGAACAAGCAACAACTAGCAAGGGATGAGGTCAGGATGCGGGTCGGCAATGGATCAAAAGTTGATGTGATCGCCGTCAGGACGCTACCTCTCCATTTGCCATCGGGATTAGTTATAAACCTAAATAATTGTTATTTAGTGCCTGCACTGAGCATGAACATTGTATCTAGATCATGTTTGATGCAAAGTGGTCATTCCTTTAAATTTGAAAACAATGGTTGTTCGATTTATAAGAATGATATCTTTTATGGTCATGCACCTATGTTGAATGGTTTATTTCTGTTGGATCTCGATAGTAATATTACACACATTCATAATGTTAATGCTAAAAAGATTAAACTTGATGATGATATGTCTACATATATGTGGCACTGCCATCTAGGTCATATTGGCGTTGAACGCATGAAGAAACTCCATTCTGATGGACTTTTGGAATCACTTGATTTTGAATCATTTGATACATGTGAGCCAAGCCTTATGGGCAAGATGACTAGAATGCCGTTTTCCGGTTCAATGGAACGGGCGACAGATCTATTGGAAATCATACATACTGATGTGTGTGGACCAATGAGTGTGTCGGCGCGAGGTGGATATTGTTATTTTGTTACTTTCACGGATGATTTGAGTAGATATGGGTATATCTATTTGATGAAACACAAGTCTGAAACTTTTGAAAAGTTCAAGGAATTTCAGAATGAAGTGGAAGATCATCGTAATAGAAAGATCAAATTTCTACGGTTTGACCGTGGAGGAGAGTATCTAAGTTACGAGTTTAGCACACACATGAAAGAGTGTGGAATAGTTTCACAACTCACGCCTGCCGGAACACCACAACGTAATGGTGTGTCAGAATGTTGTAATCGTACCTTATTGGATATGGTTCGATCTATGATGTCTCTGACTGACTTGCCACTATCATTTTGGGGTTATGCACTGGAAACAGCTGCATTCACTTTAAATCGGGCACCATCTAAATCCATTGAAACGACACCGTATGAGTTATGGTTTGGAAACAAACCTAAGCTGTCATTTCTTAAAGTTTGGGGATGCGATGTTTATGTGAAGAAACTTCAACCGGATAAACTCGAACCCAAAGCGAAAATATGCGTCTTCATAGGAAACCCTAAGGAAACAATTGGGTATACCTTCTATCACAGATCCGAGGGCAAGGTTTTTGTTGCCAAGAATGGATCCTTTCTTGAGAAGGAGTTTCTCGCGAAAGGTGTGAGTAGTCGGAAGGTAGAACTCGAAGAGGTTATTGAACCTCCTCTTCATGGAATGGTAAGTGGCGCAGCACCGGAAGTTGTTTTGGAGTTGACTTCACCTGATGAAGAGAGAGCTAATGATAATGATCATGAAACTCTGAAAGAGGACACTACCGAACCTCATAGGTCAAGCAGGACACGTGCAGCTCCTGAACTGTACGGCAATCCTGTTGTGAATTTCATGGTTGATGAAATGGATGACCCTGCGACGTATGAAGAAGCGATGATGAGCTCGGATTCCAACAAATGGCTAGAAGCCATGAAATCCGAGATGGAATCCTTGTACGAGAACCAAGTTTGGAACTTGGTGGACTTACCTCACGACCAAAAGGCCGTTGAGAATAAATGGATTTTCAAAACAAAAACTGATGCTGATGGTAATGTGACCATCTATAAGGCTCGACTTGTCGCAAAGGGGTTTCGACAAATTCAAGGAGTTGACTACGATGAGACATTCTCCGTCGTAGCGATGCTTAAGTCGGTTAGGATTATGTTAGCAATTGATGCGTATTTCGATTATGAAATATGGCAGATGGATTGTCAAAACTGCGTTCCTCAATGGTAATATTGAAGAAGAGTTGTATATGATACAACCTAAGGGTTTTGTAAATCCTAAGGATTCTAATAAGGTATGCAAACTTCAGCGATCCATCTATAGACTGAAGCACGCATCCCGGAGTTGGAATCTCCGCTTTGATGAGGTGATCAAAGAGTTTGGATTTGTCCAAACTTATGGAGAGGCTTGTATTTACAAGAAAGTGACTGAGAGCAATGTGGCATTTCTTATATTATATGTGGATGACATATTATTGATTGGAAATGATATAGATCTTTTAAACAGTGTTAAAAGTTATCTAAACAGCAAATTTTCGATGAAAGACCTTGGTGAAGCATCATATATATTAGGCATTAAAATCTATAGAGATAGATCAAGGCGCCTAATTAGGCTATCGCAGAGTACATACCTTGATAAGATATTAAAGATGTTTAATATGGACGAAAGTAAGAAGGGGTTCTTACCTATGTTGCAAGGCAAGAAATTGAGTAAGACTCAAAGTCCGGCTACGGCGGAAGAAAGAGAGATGATGGATAAGATCCCCTATGCCTCGGCCATAGGCTCTATTATGTATGCCATGCTATGTACAAGACCGGATGTGGCACATGCTATTAGTTTGACTAGCAGGTACCAATCTGATCTAGGTTCGTAACACTGGATAGCGGTAAAGAACATCCTCAAGAACATGAGAAGAACTAAGGATATGTTTCTTATATACGGAGGTGAAGAAGAGCTAGTCGCTAAGTGTTATATCGATGCTAGCTTTGACACCAATCCAGATGACTCTAAATCTCAATCCGGATACGTATTTCTCTTGAACGGAGCAGCATTTAGTTGGAGGAGTTCCAAACAACCTGTGATGGCTGGATCAACGACGGAGGCGGAATATGTTGTTGCTTCAGAAGCGGCGTAGGAGGCGGTTTGGATGAAAGAGTTCATTACGGAACTAGGTGTGGTTCCCAGTGCGTTGGACCCAATGGTGATCTATTGTGACAATAATGAAGCCATAGCCAACGCAAAGGAACCGAGGTCTCACAAGAATTCCAAGCATATTAATCGCTGGTTTCACTCCATCCGCGAGCATGTCAAGGATGGAGATATAAAGATTTGTAAAGTACACACGGACCTAAATGTAGCAGATCCGTTTGCTAAAGTTCTCCCAAGGGAAAAACATGATCAACACCAGAACTCCATGGGTGTTAGATTTATCACTATGTGAACTAGATTATTGTCTCTAGTGCAAGTGGGAGACTGAAGGAAATATGCCCTGAGAGGCAATAATAAAGTTATTATTATATATTCCTTATATATGATAGATGTTTATTTTACATGCTAGAATTGTATTGATCGGAAACATCAATACATGTGTGTTTAATAAACAAAAAGGGTTCCTAGTTATGCCTCTCTTATAGACTAGCTTGTTGATTAACAAGATGATCAAGGTTTCTTGATCATGGACATTGGATGTTGTTAATAACAAGGTCAGACCATTGGTGGAATGATGTGATGAACATTCATCCGAAGTATAGCATTACGATCAAGTCATTATGTTTATATTGCTATAATATCATACGAAGTAATCTTTATCCTTAGACCATGAGATCATGTTAATTGCTAACACTGGAAGAGTATCTTGATAACAACAAACGTCACACCGTAACAGGGTGACTATAAAGATGGGTTCAGTACTACGAAGGTGTTATGTTGAGGCTCATGGATCAAGAGTGGAATTTGTCAATCCAGATGACGGATAGATATACTCTGGGCCCTCTCGGTTATATCACATTAAGATAGCTTGCAAGCAAGTGATGTGATCACTAGAATGTAATATCACTGGAACGAGAAAAGAGTGCATGTCGCTAACGAGATCAAACTAGGTATGGAGATACCGATGATCAAATCTCGGACATGTAATATATCGAGAGACAAAGGGATTTAGTTACAAGCGTTAAAGGTTCTCACGATCACAGAAGTCATCGTTGAATGTGTAGGAGTCAGTACGGATCTCCAGGTCCCGCTGCTGATTATTGATCGGAGAAGGGTCTCGATCATGTCTGCATTATTCGCGAACCGTAGGGTGGCACACTTAAGAGTTACCGAACACCATTTTGGAGCACATATGTTTCAGACGAAAGAATTGCAAAGCGCAGGAATTGTTTCAATAGAAACCGGAAATTGTTTCGGGTGAAATTACAGAAAGTGGTTCTGCATGTGATATTGAAATATTGCAAGGGGCTATATGTGAATGTTTGTTAATTAAAGTAATTAACAAAATTCTGAATAAATTTAATAAAAAGAGTTTTATTAAATGAGAGAGCATTAAATTTGGAGAAATTTAATGCATTTAAAGTGGAGACTCTAAAATGGAATGTGAAGAGACATTTTAATGTGGAGGGGTTACCACCACATGAATGGGGAGGTGGGGGGTTACCCCCCATGCGCCGGCCATAGAGAGAGGGGCACCCCCCCTCCTCCTATAAAAGGCCACCCATTCCCTCCTTCATCCTCACACCTCCTTGTGAAGGATCTCTCTCCTCCTCTAGAATTATTCCCCCATGGTCTCGGATTAGCGTGATACATGTTCCCAGTGGCATTTCGTCTGGAAGGAGTTGCTGCTTCCGCTGGATCGCTGGAGCGAGGAGGTGGAGGTTGTCCGGTGGCTTGAATATGTGTGCGAGTGCGGATGCGCTGCTGAGTTGCGGCGCTCGGACTTCCTCACGATCTTGAGATCGGCAAGTGTACGACTACATAAACCACGAGTTCCTACTCGTTAACAAAACTCGTTGTCTTCGAGGGTAAGTTCTCGTTGGATGTATGTCCACTCGTTGCTTTGTACCTAGTAGATAGATCTTGGCGTGTAGTTCGCACTGTAGGAAATTTTTTGTTTTCTATGCTGCGGACCCAACATCTTTTCCTAAACCACATTGATCCGCTGGTGTCATTGCATATGTGTTCTTTTCCTGAACCACATGGATCCACTAGTGTCATTACATGTGTGTTCTGTTCCTAAACTACATGTATCCACTAGTGACATTGCATGTGTGTTGTTTTCCTGAACCACATTGATCCAGTAGTGACATTGCATGTTTGTGTTTTTCTAAACCACATGGATCCATGGGAGTCATTACATGTGTGTTCTTTTCCTAAACCACATGGATCCACTTGTGATATTTGCATGTGTGTTCTTTTTGTAAACCACATTGATCCACTACTATCATTACATGTGTGTTCTTTTCCTAAACCACATGCGTCCACTGGTGACATTTCATGTCTATTCTTTTCCTGAACCACATTAATCCACTAGTGTCATTGCATGTGTGTTCTTATCCTAAACCACATTGATCCACTGGAGTCATCGCATGTGTGTTCTTTTCCTAAACCACATTGATCCACTAGTGTCATTGCATGTGTGTTCTTTTTTTGAACCACATGGATCCGCTATGTAATTGCATGTGTCTTTTTTCCATAAGCCACATGGATCGACTAGTGTCATTGCACGTGTGTTCTTTTCCTAAAACACATGGATCCACTTGTGTCATTGCATGTGTGTTCTTTTCCTAAACCACATGGATCCAATAGTGACATTGCATGTGTGTTCTTTCCTAAACGACATGGATCCACTAGTGACATTGCATGTGTGTTCTTTTCCTAAAACACATTGATACACTTGTGACATTTGCATGTGTGTTGTTTTCCTATACCACATGGATCCACTTGAGTCATTGCATGTGTGTTCTTTTCCTAAACAACATGGATCCACTAGTGAAATTTGCATGTTTGTTCTTTTTCTAAACCACATGGATCCATGGGAGTCATTACATGTGTGTTCTTTTCCTAAACCACATGGATCCACTTGTGATATTTGCATGTGTGTTCTTTTCCTAAACCACATTGATCCACTACTATCATTACATGTGTGTTCTTTTCCTAAACCACATGCGTCCACTGGTGACATTTCATGTCTATTCTTTTCCTGAACCACATTAATCCACTAGTGTCATTGCATGTGTGTTCTTTTCCCGAATCACATGGATCCACTGATGATATTGCATGTGTTTTCTTTTCCTAAACCACATTGATCAACTTGTGTCATTGCATGTGTGTTCTTTTCGTAAAACTCATCCATACACTAGTGACATTTGCATGGGTGTTATTTTCCTAAACCACATAGATCCACTGGATTCATTGCATATGTGTTGTTTTCCTAAACCACATGGATCCACTAGTGTCATTGCATGTGTGTTCTTCACTAAACCACATGGATCCACCAGTGATATTTGCATGTGTGTTCTTTTCCTAAACCACATGGATCCACGTGAGTCATGGCATGTGTGTTCTTTTCCTAAACGACATGGATCCACTTGTGAAATTTGCATGCGTGTTGTTTTCCTAAACCACATTGATCCACCTGTGTCATTGCATGCGTGTTCTTTTCCTATACCACATGGATCCACTTGTGACATTGCACGTGTGTTATTCTCCTGAACCATAGTGATCCACTATTGTCATTGCATGCGTATTCTTTTCCTAAACAACGTGGATCCACTAATAACATTGCATGTGTGTTTTTTTGCTAAACCACATTGATCCACTGATGTCATTGCATGTGTGTTCTTTTCCTGGACCACATTGATCCACTAGTGTCATTGCATGTGTGTTCTTTTCGTGAACCACATGGATCCACTGATGACATTGCATGTGTGGTCTTTCCCTAAACCACATGAATCCACTAGAGTCATTGCATGTGTGTTCTTTACCTAAACCACTTGGATCCACTAGAGTCATTTGCAAGTTTGTTCTTTTCCTAAACCACATGGATTAACTAGAGTCATTTGCATGCGTGTTCTTTTCCCAAACCACATGGATCCACTGGTGACATTTGCATGTGTGTTCTTTTCCTAAACGACATTGATCCACTGTTGACATTTGCATGTGTGTTTTTATCCTAAACCACATTGATCCACTTGAGTCATCGCATGTGTGTTCTTTTCCTAAACCACATTGATCCACTAGTGTCATTTCATGTGTGTTCTTTTTTTGAACCACATGGATCCGCTATGTAGTTACATGTGTCTTCTTTTCCTAAGCCACATGGATCCACTAGAGTCATTGCACGTGTGTTCTTTTCCTAAAACACATGGATCCACTTGTGTCATTGCATGTGTGTTATTTTCCTAAACCACATGGATCCAATAGTGACATTGCATGTGTGTTCTTTCCTAAACAACATGGATCCAGTAGTGACATTGCATGTGTGTTCTTTTCCTAAAACACATTGATACACTTGTGACATTTGCATGTGGGTTGTTTTCCTATACCACATGTATCCACTTGAGTCATTGCATGTGTGTTCTTTTCCTAAACAACATGGATCCACTAGTGAAATTTGCATGTGTGTTCATTTCCTAAACCACATGGATCCACTTGTGACATTGCACGTGTGTTCTTCTCCTGAACCATAGTGATCCACTGGTGTCATTGCATGCGTATTCTTTTCCTGAACAACATGGATCCACTAATAACATTGCATGTGTTTTTTTTGCTAAACCACATTGATCCACTCGTGTCATTGCATGTGTGTTCTTTTCCTGGACCACATTGATCCACTAGTGTCATTGTATGTGTGTTCTTTCGGTGAACCACATGGATCCACTGATGACATTGTATGTGTGGTCTTTTCCTAAACCACATGAATCCACTAGAGTCATTGCGTGTGTGTTCTTTACCTAAACCACTTGGATCCACTAGAGTCATTTGCAAGTTTGTTCTTTTCCTAAACCACATGGATCAACTAGAGTCATTTGCATGCGTGTTCTTTTCCTAAACCACATGGATCCACTGGTGACATTTGCATGTGTGTTCTTTTCCTAAACGACATTGATCCACTGTTGACATTTGCATGTGTGTTCTTATCCTAAACCACATTGATCCACTGGAGTCATCGCATGTGTGTTCTTTTCCTAAACCACATTGATCCACTAGTGTCATTTCATGTGTGTTCTTTTTTTGAACCACATGGATCCGCTATGTAGTTGCATGTGTCTTCTTTTCCTAAGCCACATGGATCCACTAGAGTCATTGCACGTGTGTTCTTTTCCTAAAACACATGGATCCACTTGTGTCATTGCATGTGTGTTATTTTCCTAAACCACATGGATCCAATAGTGACATTGCATGTGTGTTCTTTCCTAAACAACATGGATCCAGTAGTGACATTGCATGTGTGTTCTTTTCCTAAAACACATTGATACACTTGTGACATTTGCATGTGGGTTGTTTTCCTATACCACATGGATCCACTTGAGTCATTGCATGTGTGTTCTTTTCCTAAACAACATGGATCCACTAGTGAAATTTGCATGTGTGTTCATTTCCTAAACCACATGGATCCACTTGTGACATTGCACGTGTGTTCTTCTCCTGAACCATAGTGATCCACTGGTGTCATTGCATGCGTATTCTTTTCCTGAACAACATGGATCCACTAATAACATTGCATGTGTTTTTTTTGCTAAACCACATTGATCCACTCGTGTCATTGCATGTGTGTTCTTTTCCTGGACCACATTGATCCACTAGTGTCATTGTATGTGTGTTCTTTCGGTGAACCACATGGATCCACTGATGACATTGTATGTGTGGTCTTTTCCTAAACCACATGAATCCACTAGAGTCATTGCGTGTGTGTTCTTTACCTAAACCACTTGGATCCACTAGAGTCATTTGCAAGTTTGTTCTTTTCCTAAACCACATGGATCAACTAGAGTCATTTGCATGCGTGTTCTTTTCCTAAACCACATGGATCCACTGGTGACATTTGCATGTGTGTTCTTTTCCTAAACCACATTGATCCACTGGTGACATTTGCATGTGTGTTCTTATCCTAAACCACATTGATCCACTGGAGTCATCGCATGTGTGTTCTTTTCCTAAACCACATTGATCCACTAGTGTCATTGCATGTGTGTTCTTTTTTTGAACAACATGGATCCGCTATGTAATTGCATGTGTCTTTTTTTCATAAGCCACATGGATCCACTAGAGTCATTGCACGTGTGTTCTTTTCCTAAAACACATGGATCCACTTGTGTCATTGCATGTGTGTTCTTTTCCTAAACCACATGGATCCAATAGTGACATTGCATGTTTGTTCTTTCCTAAACGACATGGATCCACTAGTGACATTGCATGTGTGTTCTTTTCCTAAAACACATTGATACACTTGTGACATTTGCATGTGTGTTGTTTTCCTATACCACATGGATCCACTTGAGTCATTGCATGTGTGTTCTTTTCCTAAACAACATGGATCCACTAGTGAAATTTGCATGTTTGTTCTTTTTTTAATCTACATGGATCCATGGGAGTCATTACATGTGTGTTCTTTTCCTAGACCACATGGATCCACTTGTGATATTTGCATGTGTGTTCTTTTCCTAAACCACATTGATCCACTACTATCATTACATGTGTGTTCTTTTCCTAAACCACATGCGTCCACTGGTGACATTTCATGTCTATTCTTTTCCTGAACCACATTAATCCACTAGTGTCATTGCATGTGTGTTCTTTTCCCGAATCACATGGATCCACTGATGATATTGCATGTGTTTTCTTTTCCTAAACCACATTGATCAACTTGTGTCATTGCATGTGTGTTCTTTTCGTAAAACTCATCCATACACTAGTGACATTTGCATGGGTGTTATTTTCCTAAACCACATAGATCCACTGGATTCATTGCATCTGTGTTGTTTTCCTAAACCACATGGATCCACTAGTGTCATTGGATGTGTGTTCTTCACTAAACCACATGGATCCACTAGTGATATTTGCATGTGTGTTCTTTTCCTAAACCACATGGATCCACGTGAGTCATGGCATGTGTGTTCTTTTCCTAAACGACATGGATCCACTTGTGAAATTTGCATGTGTGTTGTTTTCCTAAACCACATTGATCCACCTGTGTCATTGCATGTCTGTTCTTTTCCTATACCACATGGATCCACTTGTGACATTGCACGTGTGTTCTTCTCCTGAACCATAGTGATCCACTGTTGTCATTGCATGCGTATTCTTTTCCTGAACAACGTGGATCCACTAATAACATTGCATGTGTGTTTTTTTGCTAAACCACATTGATCCACTGATGTCATTGCATGTGTGTTCTTTTCCTGGACCACATTGATCCACTAGTGTCATTGCATGTGTGTTCTCCGAAACCACATGAATCCACTAGAGTCATTGCATGTGTGTTCTTTACCTAAACCACTTGGATCCACTAGAGTCATTTGCAAGTTTGTTCTTTTCCTAAACCACATGGATCAACTAGACTCATTTGCATGCGTGTTCTTTTCCTAAACCACATGGATCCACTGGTGACATTTGCATATGTGTTCTTTTCCTAAACCGCATTGATCCACTGGTGACATTTGCATGTGTGTTCTTATCCTAAACCACATTGATCCACTTGAGTCATCGCATGTGTGTTCTTTTCCTAAACCACATTGATCCACTAGTGTCATTTCATGTGTGTTCTTTTTTTGAACCACATGGATCCGCTATGTAGTTGCATGTGTCTTCTTTTCCTAAGCCACATGGATCCACTAGAGTCATTGCACGTGTGTTTTTTTCCTAAAACACATGGATCCACTTGTGTCATTGCATGTGTGTTCTTTTCCTAAACCACATGGATCCAATAGTGACATTGCATGTTTGTTCTTTCCTAAACGACATGGATCCACTAGTGACATTGCATGTGTGTTCTTTTCCTAAAACACATTGATACACTTGTGACATTTGCATGTGTGTTGTTTTCCTATACCACATGGATCCACTTGAGTCATTGCATGTGTGTTCTTTTCCTAAACAACATGGATCCACTAGTGAAATTTGCGTGTGTGTTCTTTTCCTAAACCACATGGATCCACTTGTGACATTGCAAGTGTGTTCTTCTCCTGAACCATAGTGATCCACTGGTGTCATTGCATGCGTATTCTTTTCCTGAACAACATGGATCCACTTATAACATTGCATGTGTTTTTTTTTGCTAAACCACGTTGATCCACTGATGTCATTGCATGTGTATTCTTTTCCTAGACCACATTGATCCACTAGTGTCATTGCATGTGTGTTCTTTCCGTGAACCACATGGATCCACTGATGACATTGTATGTGTGGTCTTTTCCTAAACCACAAGAATCCACTAGAGTCATTGCATGTGTGTTCTTTACCTAAACCACTTGGATCCACTAGAGTCATTTGCAAGTTTGTTCTTTTCCTAAACCACATGGATCAACTAGAGTCATTTGCATGCGTGTTCTTTTCCTAAACCACATGGATCCACTTGTGACATTTGCATGTGTGTTCTTTTCCTAAACCACATTGATCCACTGGTGACATTTGCATGTGTGTTCTTATCCTAAACCACATTGATCCACTGGAGTCATCGCATGTGTGTTCTTTTCCTAAACCACATTGATCCACTAGTGTCATTGCATGTGTGTTCTTTTTTTGAACCACATGGATCCGCTACGTAATTGCATGTGTCTTCTTTTCATAAGCCACACGGATCCACTAGAGTCATTGCACGTGTGTTCTTTTCCTAAAACACATGGATCCACTTGTGTCATTGCATGTGTGTTCTTTTCCTAAACCACATGGATCCAATAGTGACATTGCATGTGTGTTCTTTCCTAAACGACATGGATCCACTAGTGACATTGCATGTGTGTTCTTTTCCTAAAACACATTGATACACTTGTGACATTTGCATGTGTGTTGTTTTCCTATACCACATGGATCCACTTGAGTCATTGCATGTGTGTTCTTTTCCTAAACAACATGGATCCACTAGTGAAATTTGCATGTTTGTTCTTTTTCTAAACCACATGGATCCATGGGAGTCATTACATGTGTGTTCTTTTCCTAAACCACATGGATCCACTTGTGATATTTGCATGTGTGTTCTTTTCCTAAACCACATTGATCCACTACTATCATTACATGTGTGTTCTTTTCCTAAACCACATGCGTCCACTGGTGACATTTCATGTCTATTCTTTTCCTGAACCACATTAATCCACTAGTGTCATTGCATGTGTGTTCTTTTCCCGAATCACATGGATCCACTGATGATATTGCATGTGTTTTCTTTTCCTAAACCACATTGATCAACTTGTGTCATTGCATGTGTGTTCTTTTCGTAAAACTCATCCATACACTAGTGACATTTGCATGGGTGTTATTTTCCTAAACCACATAGATCCACTGGATTCATTGCATCTGTGTTGTTTTCCTAAACCACATGGATCCACTAGTGTCATTGGATGTGTGTTCTTCACTAAACCACATGGATCCACTAGTGATATTTGCATGTGTGTTCTTTTCCTAAACCACATGGATCCACGTGAGTCATGGCATGAGTGTTCTTTTCCTAAACGACATGGATCCACTTGTGAAATTTGCATGTGTGTTGTTTTCCTAAACCACATTGATC
>OU342743.1:352495233-352551399 GCA_910589775.1 Avena eriantha | reverse complement strand
TTCTTCTCCTGAACCATAGTGATCCACTGTGTCATTGCATGGATATTCTTTTCTTGAACAACATGGATCCACTAATAACATTGCATGTGTGTTTTTTTGCTAAACCACATTGATCCACTGGTGTCATTGCATGTGTGTTCTTTTCCTGGACCACATTGATCCACTAGTGTCATTGCATGTGTGTTCTTTTCGTGAACCACATGGATCCACTGATGACATTCCATGTGTGGTTTTGTCCTAAACCACATGAATCCACTAGAGTCATTGCATGTGTGTTCTTTACCTAGACCACTTGGATCCACTAGAGTCATTTGCAAGTTTGTTCTTTTCCTAAACCACATGGATCAACTAGAGTCATTTGCATGCGTGTTCTTTTCCTAAACCACATGGATCCACTGGTGACATTTGCATGTGTGTTCTTTTCCTAAACCACATTGATCCACTGGTGACATTTGCATGTGTGTTCTTATCCTAAACCACATTGATCCACTGCAGTCATCGCATGTGTGTTCTTTTCCTAAACCACATTGATCCACTAGTGTCATTGCATTTGTGTTCTTTTTTTGAACCACATGGATCCGCTATGTAATTGCATGTGTCTTTTTTTCATAAGCCACATGGATCCACTAGAGTCATTGCACGTGTGTTCTTTCCTAAAACACATGGATCCACTTGTGTCATTGCATGTGTGTTCTTTTCCTAAACCACATGGATCCAATAGTGACATTGCATGTGTGTTCTTTCCTAAACGACATGGATCCACTAGTGACATTGCATGTGTGTTCTTTTCCTAAAACACATTGATACACTTGTGACATTTGCATGTGTGTTGTTTTCCTATTCCACATGGATCCACTTGAGTCATTGCATGTGTGTTCTTTTCCTAAACAACATGGATCCACTAGTGAAATTTGCATGTGTGTTCTTTTCCTAAACCACATGGATCCACTTCTGACATTGCACGTGTGTTCTTCTCCTGAACCATAGTGATCCACTGGTGTCATTGCATGCGTATTCTTTTCTTGAACAACATGGATCCACTGATAACATTGCATGTGTGTTTTTTTGCTAAACCACATTGATCCACTGGTGTCATTGCATGTGTGTTCTTTTCCTGGACCACATTGATCCACTAGTGTCATTGCATGTGTGTTCTTTTCGTGAACCACATGGATCCACTGATGACATTGCATGTGAGGTCTTTTCCTAAACCACATGAATCCACTAGAGTCATTGCATGTGTGTTCTTTACCTAGACCACTTGGATCCACTAGAGTCATTTGCAAGTTTGTTCTTTTCCTAAACCTCATGGATCAACTAGAGTCATTTGCATGCGTGTTCTTTTCCTAAACCACATGGATCCACTGGTGACATTTGCATGTGTGTTCTTTTCCTAAACCACATTGATCCACTGGTGACATTTGCATGTGTGTTCTTATCCTAAACCACATTGATCCACTGGAGTCATCGCATGTGTGTTCTTTTCCTAAACCACATTGATCCACTAGTGTCATTGCATGTGTGTTCTTTTTTTGAACCACATGGATCCGCTATGTAATTGCATGTGTCTTCTTTTCATAAGCCACATGGATCCACTAGAGTCATTGCACGTGTGTTCTTTTCCTAAAACACATGGATCCACTTGTGTCATTGCATGTGTGTTCTTTTCCTAAACCACATGGATCCAATAGTGACATTGCATGTGTATTCTTTCCTAAACGACATGGATCCACTAGTGACATTGCATGTGTGTTCTTTTCCTAAAACACATTGATACACTTGTGACATTTGCATGTGTGTTGTTTTCCTATACCACATGGATCCACTTGAGTCATTGCATGTGTGTTCTTTTCCTAAACAACATGGATCCACTAGTGAAATTTGCATGTGTGTTCTTTTACTAAACCACATGGATCCACTTCTGACATTGCACGTGTGTTCTTCTCCTGAACCATAGTGATCCACTGGTGTCATTGCATGCGTATTCTTTTCTTGAACAACATGGATCCACTGATAACATTGCATGTGTTTTTTTTTGCTAAACCACATTGATCCACTGGTGTCATTGCATGTGTGTTCTTTTCCTGGACCACATTGATCCACTAGTGTCATTGCATGTGTGTTCTTTTCGTGAACCACATGGATCCACCGATGACATTGCATGTGTGGTCTTTTCCTCAACCACATGAATCCACTAGAGTCATTGCATGTGTGTTCTTTACCTAAACCACTTGGATCCACTAGAGTCATTTGCAATTTTCTTCTTTTCCTAAACCACAAGGATCAACTAGAGTCATTTGCATGCATGTTCTTTTCCTAAACCACATGGATCCACTGGTGACATTTGCATGTGTGTTCTTTTCCTAAACCACATTGATCCACTGGTGACATTTGCATGTGTGTTCTTATCCTAAACCACATTGATCCACTGGAGTCATCGCATGTGTGTTCTTTTCCTAAACCACATTGATCCACTAGTGTCATTGCATGTGTGTTCTTTTTTTGAACCACATGGATCCGCTATGTAATTGGATGTGTCTTCTTTCATAAGCCACATGGATCCACTAGAGTCATTGCACGTGTGTTCTTTTCCTAAAACACATGGATCCACTTGTGTCATTGCGTGTGTGTTCTTTTCCTAAACCACATGGATCCAATAGTGACATTGCATGTGTGTTCTTTCCTAAACGACATGGATCCACTAGTGACATTGCATGTGTGTTCTTTTCCTAAAACACATTGATACACTTGTGACATTTGCATGTGTGTTGTTTTCCTATACCACATGGATCCACTTGAGTCATTGCATGTGTGTTCTTTTCCTAAACAACATGGATCCACTAGTGAAATTTGCATGTGTGTTCTTTTACTAAACCACATGGTTCCACTTGTGACATTGCACGTGTGTTGTTCTGCTGAACCATAGTGATCCACTGGTGTCATTGCATGCGTATTCTTTTCTTGAACAACATGGATCCACTGATAACATTGCATGTGTTTTTTTTTTGCTAAACCACATTGATCCACTGGTGTCATTGCATGTGTGTTCTTTTCCTGGACCACATTGATCCACTAGTGTCATTGCATGTGTGTTCTTTTCGTGAACCACATGGATCCACTGATGACATTGCATGTGTTGTCTTTTCCTAAACCACATGAATCCACTAGAGTCATTGCCTGTGTGTTCTTTACCTAAACCACTTGGATCCACTAGAGTCATTTGCAATTTTCTTCTTTTCCTAAACCTCATGGATCAACTAGAGTCATTTGCATGCGTGTTCTTTTCCTAAACCACATGGATCCACTGGTGACATTTGCATGTGTGTTCTTTTCCTAAACCACATTGATCCACTGGTGACATTTGCATGTGTGTTCTTATCCTAAACCACATTGATCCACTGGAGTCATCGCATGTGTGTTCTTTTCCTAAACCACATTGATCCACTAGTGTCATTGCATGTGTGTTCTTTTTTTGAACCACATGGATCCGCTATGTAATTGCATGTGTCTTCTTTTCATAAGCCACATGGATCCACTAGAGTCATTGCACGTGTGTTCTTTTCCTAAAACACATGGATCCACTTGTGTCATTGCATGTGTGTTCTTTTCCTAAACCACATGGATCCAATAGTGACATTGCATGTGTGTTCTTTCCTAAACGACATGGATCCACTAGTGACATTGCATGTGTGTTCTTTTCCTAAAACACATTGATACACTTGTGACATTTGCATGTGTGTTCTTTTCCTATACCACATGGATCCACTTGAGTCATTGCATGTGTGTTCTTTTCCTAAACAACATGGATCCACTAGTGAAATTTGCATGTGTGTTCTTTTCCTAAACCACATGGTTCCACCTGTCACATTGCACGTGTGTTCTTCTGCTGAACCATAGTGATCCACTAGTGTCATTGCACGCGTATTATTTTCCTGAACAACATGGATCCACTGATAACATTGCATGTGTTTTTTTTGCAAAACCACATTGATCCACTTGTGTGTCATTGCATGTGTGTTCTTTTCCTGGACCACATTGATCCACTAGTGTCATTGCATGTGTGTTCTTTTCGTGAACCACATGGATCCACTGATGACATTGCATGTGTGGTCTTTTCCTAAACCACATGAATCCACTAGAGTCATTGCATGTGTGTTCTTTACCTAAACCACTTGGATCCACTAGAGTCATTTGCAATTTTCTTCTTTTCCTAAACCACATGGATCAACTAGAGTCATTTGCATGCATGTTCTTTTCCTAAACCACATGGATCCACTGGTGACATTTGCATGTGTGTTCTTTTCCTAAACCACATTGATCCACTGGTGACATTTGCATGTGTGTTCTTATCCTAAACCACATTGATCCACTTGAGTCATCGCGTGTGTGTTCTTTTCCTAAACCACATTGATCCACTAGTGTCATTGCATGTGTGTTCTTTTTTTGAACCACATGGATCCGCTATGTAATTGCATGTGTCTTCTTTTCATAAGCCACATGCATCCACTAGAGTCATTGCACGTGTGTTCTTTTCCTAAAACACATGGATCCACTTGTGTCATTGCATGTGTGTTCTTTTCCTAAACCACATGGATCCAATAGTGACATTGCATGTGTGTTCTTTCCTAAACGACATGGATCCACTAGTGACATTGCATGTGTGTTCTTTTCCTAAAACACATTGATACACTTGTGACATTTGCATGTGTGTTCTTTTCCTATACCACATGGATCCACTTGAGTCATTGCATGTGTGTTCTTTTCCTAAACAACATGGATCCACTAGTGAAATTTGCATGTGTGTTCTTTTACTAAACCACATGGTTCCACATGTGACATTGCACGTGTGTTCTTCTGCTGAACCATAGTGATCCACTAGTGTCATTGCACTCGTATTATTTTCCTGAACAACATGGATCCACTGATAACATTGCATGTGTTTTTTTTGCAAAACCACATTGATCCACTTGTGTGTCATTGCATGTGTGTTCTTTTCCTGGACCACATTGATCCACTAGTGTCATTGCATGTGTGTTCTTTTCGTGAACCACATGGATCCACTGATGACATTGCATGTGTGGTCTTTTCCTAAACCACATGAATCCACTAGAGTCATTGCATGTGTGTTCTTTACCTAAACCACTTGGATCCACTAGAGTCATTTGCAATTTTCTTCTTTTCCTAAACCACATGGATCAACTAGAGTCATTTGCATGCATGTTCTTTTCCTAAACCACATGGATCCACTGGTGACATTTGCATGTGTGTTCTTTTCCTAAACCACATAGATCCACTAGTGACATTTGCATCTGTGTTCTTATCCTAAACCACATTGATCCACTTGACTCATCGCGTGTGTGTTCTTTTCCTAAACCACATTGATCCACTAGTGTCATTGCATGTGTGTTATTTTTTTGAACCACATGGATCCGCTATGTAATTTCATGTGTCTTCTTTTCCTAAGCCACATGGATCCACTAGAGTCATTGCACGTGTGTTCTTTTCCTAAAACACATGGATCCACATGTGTCATTGCATATGTGTTCTTTTCCTAAACCACATGCATCCAATAGTGACATTGCATGTGTGTTCTTTCCTAAGCCACATGGATCCACTAGTGACATTGCATGTGTGTTCTTTTCCTAAAACACATTGATACACTTGTGACATTTGCATGTGTGTTCTTTTCCTATAACACATGGATCCACTTGAGTCATTGCATGTGTGTTCTTTTCCTAAACAACATGGATCCACTAGTGAAATTTGCATGTGTGTTCTTTTCCAAAACCACATTGATCCACCTGTGTCATTGCATGTGTGTTATTTTCCGAAACCACATGGATCCACTCGTGACATTACACGTGTGTTCTTCTCCTGAACCATAGTGATCCACTAGTGTTAATGCATGTGTGTTCTTTTCTTGAACCACATGGATCCATTGATAATATTGCATGTGTGTTCTTTTCCTAAACCACACTGATCCATTGGTATCATTGCATGTGTGTTATTTTCCTGAACCACATGGATCCACTGATGACATTGCATGTGTGTTCTTTTATTGAACCACATTGATCCACTAGTGTCATTGCATGTGTGTTCTTTTCATGAACCACAATTATGCACTGGTGTCATTGCATGTGTCTTTGTCTCCTAAACCACATGGATCCACTTGATTTATTTCATGTGTGTTCTTTTCCTAAACCAGATGGATCCACTTGTGACATTTGCATGTGTGTTATTTTCCTAAACCACATTGATCCACTATTGTCATTACATGTGTGTTCTTTTCCTAAACCACATGCATCCACTAGTGACATTGCATGTCTGTTCTTTTCCTAAACCACAATGATCCACTAGTGTCATTGCATGTGTGTTCTTTTCATGAACCACATGGATCCGGTGATGGCATTGCATGTGTGTAATTTTCCTAAACCCCATTGATCCACTTGTGTCATTGCATGTGTGTTCTTTTTGTCAAACACATTCATCCACTAGTGACATTTGCATCGGTGTTAGTTTCCTAAACCACATGGATCCACTAGAGTCATTGCATGTGTGCTCTTTCCCTAAACCACATGGACCCACGTGTGTCATTACATGTGTGTTATTTTCCTAAACCACGTGGATACACTAGTGACATTGCATGTGTGTTCTTTTCCTAAAACACATTGATCCACTGGTGATATTTGCCTGTGTGTTCTTTTCCTAAACCACATGGATCCACTTGTGAAATTTGCATGTGTGTTCTTTTCCTAAACCACAATGATCCACCGATATCATTGCATGTGTATTATTTTCCTAAAATGTATGGATCCACTGGTGACATTGCATGTGTGTTCTTCTCCTAAACCATTGTGATCCACTGGTGTCATTGCATGTGTGTTCTTTTCCTGAACCACATTGATCCACTCGTGTCATGGCATGTGTGTTCTTTTCCTAAACCACATTTTTTCGCTGGTGTCATTGCATATGTGTTCTTTTCCTGAACCACATGGATCCACTAGTTTCATTGCATGTGTGTTCTGTCCCTAAACCACATGGATCAACTAGTGACATTGCATGTTTGTTCTTTTCCTGAACCAGATTGATCCACTAGTGACATTGCATGTTTGTTATTTTCCTTAACCACATGGATCAACTTGTGTCATTGCATGTGTGTTCTTTTCCTAAACCACATGGATCCACTTGTGAAATTTGAATGGGTGTTCTTTTCCTAAACCACATTGATCCAATACTGTCATTACATGTGTGTTCTTTTACTAAACCAGATGCATCCACTAGTGACATTGCATGTCTGTTCTTTTCCTAAACCACATTGATCCACTAGTGGCATTGCATGTGTGTTCTTTTCCTATACCACATGGATCCATTGATGACATTGCATGTGTGGTCTTTTCCAAAACCACATGGATCCGCTGGAGTCATTGCATGTGTGTCTTCCTAAACCACATGGATCTACTTGTGTCATTAGATGTGTGTTCCATTCCTAAACCACATGGATCCACTAGTGACATTGCATGCGTGTTCTTTTCCTAAAACACATTGATCCACTGGTGACATTTTCATGTTTGTTCTTATCCTAAAGCACATGGATAAACTCGAGTCATTGCATGTGTGTTCTTTTCCTAAACCACATGCATCCACTGGTGAAATTTGCATGTGTGTTATTTCCCTAAACCACATTGATCCACTGGTGTCATTGCATGTGTGTTCTTTTCCTAAACCACATGGATACACTAGAGACATTGCATGTGTGTACTTCTCCTTAACCATAGTGATCCCAACTGGTGTCATTGCATGTGTGTTCTTTTCCTGAACCACATTGATCTTCTAGTGTCATGGCATGTGTGTTCGTTTCCCAAACCACATTGATCCGCTGGTGTCATTGCATATGTGTTCTTTATCTTAACGACATGGATCTATTAGTGTCATTGCATGTGTGTTCTGTTCCTAAACAACATGTATCCACTAGTGACATTGCATGTGTGTTCTTTTCCTGAACAACATGGATCCACTGATAACATTGTGTGTGTGTTCTTTTCCTAAACCACATTGATCCACTAGTGTCACTGCATGTGTGTTCTTTTACTGAAACACATTGATCCACTAGTGTCATTCCATATGTGTTCTTTTTGTGAACCACATGGATCCACTGATGACGCTGCATGTGTGGTCTTTTCCTAAACCACATGGATCCACTAGAGTCATTGCATGTTTGTTCTTTACCTAAACCACATGGATCCACTAGAGTCATTTGCATGTTTGTTCTTTTCCTAAACCACATGGATCAACTAGAGTCCATTAATGTGTGTTCTTTTCCTAAACCATAGGGATCCACTGGTGACATTTGCATGTGTGTTCTTTTCCAAACCACATTGATCCAGTGGTGACATTTGCATGTGTGTTCTTATCCTAAACCACATTGATCCACTGGAGTCATTGCATGCGTGTACTTTTCCTAAACCACATTGATCCAGTAGTGTCATTGAATGTGTGTTCTTATCTTGAACCACACGGATCCGATGTGTAATTACATGTGTATTCCTTTCCTAATCCACATGGATCCATTAGAGTCATTGTGTAACATTCCAATTTTAGCAACCCAGATTAGTTGTCCCGAATGCAAAAATCAGGGGGAACAAAAACTTTTTCTTGCGCTTTCGTGCAGTGCTTGCTTGTTGTTTGTTTGCACTTGTGCTTATGATGTGTATCCTAGGATACTCCTTTCTTCAACCTAGTGACAAAAGTTATTTACCAAAACTATCTTGGCTTATTTTACATATTCTCAAACGTTCTGGCATTTCAAAACAGGAGCCAAGATGCCTATTTGACCAAAACTATTTTTGTAGCCTCTTAACAAAACTATGGAGAAATATATAATACTATCTCCTTATGTTTTCAAGATAGAACCCTCAACTAATCTTACCTCTAGTTTTCCCAAAACTCTTGTTCAAAACATTTGAATTCTACTCTTGGTAGAGATACCAAGAACATCATCTTGTTCAAAACTCAACCTCTTCAAACTGCCGCCAACCTTACCTCAAGCTGATCTTGATGGTGAACCCTAGAAATAGTTGATTAGGGTATAAGATGAGTTGCCTTGATCTGTTGACTGATGAGTTGCTTTGATCTGCTGTTTGACTTGTTTGCTTAGGAAGTAGTATGAGATACTATAGGAGCTCATCACTAGGATCAAGATGTTTCCCAATCCTCAATCCTTAAGCAAGAAAGCAAACCTAGTTGTGATCCCTAGCCACTAGGTGATCATCTAAAACCCTTAATCAGATCCATTCCGAGGATATCCATTCTAGATGTTTCCAAGACCATGAAGACCAATATCAAGCAAGGATCTCTTCTACGCACTATAGTCTTCCCTATCAACCACTTGTTAAAGCTCTGATACCTTGCAACTCCTCCCAGAACATTCCCTCTCATACTCTAATCAAATTCCTCAAAACTGCCAAATTTGGGAAAGTCTGGAAACAGTTTTGAGCATCACCTTTTGAAATGCCTCTTTTTCCCAAACCATGTGCATTTTTTGAAATGCACTTGAACCATATTGTTAACCATCCTAAGGACTACCAAGGACCACCTTAGTCCCTGGTTAGTCCTCCTCCAACCCACTGATCCATGATTGTTTTGCAGACAAGAAAATATCATTTCCTGCAAAACTAGTCATCATACCTACTTTGGTAGAAGCTCACACCCTCACACAACCTCCTTTGGACCAACTCTCCGCATGGTTGTATTCTACTCATTGATTTCTATCAGAACCTACTTCACTTGTCCCAAGTGGAGCTCTGTGATTATTAAACCCACATGGTTTAGGAGGCATCATGACACTTTCTGCATGGCAACTTTAATTTCAACAAAGTTTGCCATCTTATCTAGATCACCTTAAATACAATTAATTCAAAATTCTCCTGCCATGATCATCTACATGACTTGGCGTACTCACCCATCTATCCCTTGCACCAAGGTGAGCTCTAAGCTCCAAGATGCAAGCATGTTTTGGTGGTATAAAAGTAACACCACCATAGATCATCAACTCGTGGTTTTCCATCCTTTTCTAGTTGGATTTCCATTTCCACAAGGTTGAAAATGCTTGCTACACCTTTTCCACCTCCCCTAACTTGATCTCCAAGATTTATCAATCATCATCCATAATTATTATGGCCCTAAAGCTATTTAATTTCTTAAATAGTCAAAATCTCCAAAACTCCCTCTCTAAAGGAAAGTTTGGTTTTTACCAAACCACTTCCCCAAATTTTAACTCATGTGAGTTCCACATATCATATCCTATCTTTCTAGCTCAAAAATAAATATTTTTGAGAAGCTTTATTATTTCTTTTTGTCCATTTTCTTAAATGGCTGAATTGGAATAATAGTAGTTTTAATCACTTTTAATCCTCAATAAATCTTGGGAAAATCCCCCTAAGTGTGTATTCACATTTGGGACCCTTCCACACCAGAATACATCTTTTCCCAATGGAAATTTATCAAATGATCCCCTAGAAAGCATTTCTGTCCTTTTTGAGTAATTGGATTTAAGTGGACCTAAACCCCACATAAAAATCCCAATTAAATCCTAGGAGTCTACCTTGACCTCAACTACCTACCAGTACCATTTCTTCTCTGGTCCAATGCAAGTTGGTGGACTTCCTTCACAACCAACAATTCGATCAATTTTGGCAAACTAGCAAACTACTAGTCTAAACCATTTCCAAAATCCATGAAACCTTGATCAGTGCTTCTAATCAACATCAAGACACACCACAAGTCGACCACCACTGTATCTCCACATTAAGCATTCCCCAATTTGCCCTTGTCCTAATGCTAAGAAGGGAAGTAATCCCCAATTCTTATAAGAATCAACCTAAGCTAATTACCACCGATGCCACCACTCTCTTTGAGCTCGAGCACCACCAAATACCAAAAATACCCCTCTCCACCTCCTCCTGGACAAATCCCTGGCCAGCACCCCCTCTCCCCCTTGTCCAATTTGGGAAAATACCTCATCTAGCACTCCCCCTTGGTATATATGGCCAGCAGGCCTCCCCAGCTCGCCCCTGCCTCCATTTTCCCCCTCTCACTCCCACTTGCCTCCCGAAGCACGCCTACCTCTCCCCTGCCCTGTGCTGCCCGAGGAAGAAGAAGAGGAGTGCTTCGGCCTCCTCAAGAAATCGAGCAAGGCTCTCTCCTCCCTCCCCCATTCTCTGTGCATGTCAGCCCACATGATCCCCTTGCTCCCCTGCATCTAATGGTGCTCTTATTTTTCCCAGGACCCTCCCCTCCGCTATCATCGTTGAGCACCGACGAGTTCATCCTCGGCCGCCATCGCATGAGCTAGCTCCCGACGTCAACTCACCCCATGCCGCCCACCGATCTGCTCGCCGTCGTCGACCGCGTCACCCTGCATCATCCCCGACCTTCCCCGAGCCCTCTGGTGAGCCCCCGCCTCCTCCCTCTGCCGCTGCTTAGGGTTCACCGCCGGCACCCTGTTTCGCGTAGATGACGACCCTAGGCCGTCCGTTGCCACTTGATCCAACGGTCGACGGCAGCTGATACCCCTTCGCGCCCCGCTGTCGCTGACCCGCGGGTCCCGCTTGTCAGATTCGAACTGAGCGTTCCCGCGCGTCGCGCTGCCCCGCCGTGGGCCAAATCCTCCCCATGCAGCCCAGTAGCTCCCTAGATCTAGCCCATGGAACTCCTTTTCCTTTTTTTTACAGATCCATGATGCCAGAAAAGTCTCTGCTAGGTTTAAATCCAAATAAAATGGTAAATCAAATCCAAAAGCCTAGATCTAACTTCCTAGTAGTTCTCTTATGTTTTCCTAAACATGCATAGGCAACCCCATGCTCAAAATAAATTCCAATATTGCCTAGTAATTATTCTGCTAATATGGGTCTAGAACACTATTTAAAATCCATAGAAAGTTCCACATTTCCATTTGGGATGAACCAAAGCCCTACTGGAAGGCATTTGAAATACCTATAATCGAGCACAGGTCTCAGCCCAAGGTGAATTGCTTTCTACCTTTAGGAAAAATAACACAACTAGCATATTTCTGTATTAGATAAATTCCCCAGTTCAAACCAAATGTGTTATTGACCTGATTCCAATTCCCAGTACTCACTATGTTTAATATCCACCAAACCCCGGCAGTTCATAATTTATTGAGCTCTGGATAAATTTTAGTGATTTAAATACCCCTGTGATGGGTACTTTCACTAATTAAATCACTCCAGGAGTTTTCCAGCTCTAATCTGAGTGAATCCAATTTCTACAGAAAGGTATTTTAAATACCAATCACCTGCCTTTGGAACCAACTCAATAGCATTTATAGAATTAATCTGGTAAAAAGAAGAAGAACTATAACGAACTGTCTTTGGGGATTTCCTGAGGGCAATCTAATAAATCTTTTGACCTGTTTCCAACTCTAGGTGGTTCATTACATCAAGTACTACCTAACCATCCAAGGAAATAATTTTTGGATCACTAGAACTTTTCTGGTGAATTATTTCGTTAAGCTAGAGTTTATTCCACTTTAAAAAGCCTAACTACTTCTAGAAAATTGATAATCAAGTGAAATCACTTGTGATGGTTTTGTCTTGACAAGACCTATCAGAGGATATCACTTTTGCATATTGGTATCCTACTGACCACAGATCCCTACTCCAAGTTCCTTATATCCAGCCTTGACAACTATCAACTAAGAGAAAACACCTCAGTGGCAATCTTGTAAATTCCACCCTTTGAATCCCATTTCTACCAAACCCTCCCAAGTCCAGTAGTAATCTTTATGTTTGTTTGCTGTATGATTTGATGCTTGTATGCCTGGTATTGATTGTGGATTGTGTGCTTGCATGTGTACTCGATGACGCCGATAGTGTGAGTGCCCGACAACGAGAAGAACGGGTTTTCTTACTATTATATTTGGGTATTCTTGGTCATCTGAAGAAGTCCAGGGACTTATTGCTGATCACAGGCAAGCCACCATTCCCGAACTCTGTTATATGTCCTATTCTCTTTTACCTGTTTTATATCCTCTTTATAAATTGCATACTCTACCTTCATGTCTTGTTTTACAAATACTGCGCTAATAACTTGGCTCCTCCAAGCTATGATTTCATGTCCTTCGTGGCACCACCCCTATAAACCGATCATTTATCCCCTTTAGACCAAGAGTATGATGAATAGCATCCTACCTCCTTAGAAACCCCGGTTTTGAGAAAATCAAGTGTTTTGGGATTTACCCACCAAAAATATTTCAAAACCTTTTGTAAAACTCTGGGAAGAGGCATCGTTACCAGTGGAAGTTTTAACAAAGTAAATGGTGATGAGGAGAAAGAAGAAGTGGAAATGTGATGGGATGTTCTACGCCTTTACTGGAACAATTTTTATCCGCGCAACCACATTACCCCAGGTTGCTGGGGCTTAACTCGTAGTTTGTCCGTATTAGCCTAGGCAACTTCTACCATGCTTATACGGAGAAATCCCTGGATTCCCGGGACGGCGTCCCAGGTCTAGGATCTGAAGCCTGTCGCTTGCTTCGGCAAGAATGAGCCTGAGCAATCAGGAGTCTGGTGCAGCAATTGGGTCTCCCACGGACGGTATGATTTAGGTAGTACGGAAGGAAGAGGAGTCACCAAATTTAAGGTATACGCCAAGTTACGGCTTGGGTATGCGCGTGTACGGAAGGAAGGACTATGGATAGGATCCACATACGCGTTGCCGGGGAGATAAAACCCAAGAGAAAAGCATGCCTTTGCTAGTGTAGACAAGCGAAAAGTTAGGTTTGATTATCCGGACCCCCATCTACCGTGGTAGTGGGTCGTGGTTGTATCCCGGCGGATGTATTGATTCTTGTGGGTAAAGTATGCAAACTCTGCAGAGTATAACCTATTCGAATAGCCATGTCCACGGTCAAGGACGGTTGTAAAGGTGTTGGCTAGGAGTACCCAAACTGTGCTTGTTTGGGAAACAAGTACTTTGAGGACAAAGGTTCCAGGGGAACCCGAGTCCAAAAGTTTTGCTTTGACCCGAGGGGTCGAAGATGTTTAAAAAGGGTTTTCCACTACAAAACTATTTTCAAAACACGTTTTCATCCAAGACATGGAGATGTCTGGATTTATAAAACAGAAGCATGTTTTCAAAACTCTTTTTCACAAAGATATGGAGATGCCACAACTCCAAAAGTTAGTCTAGGCTTTTGCAAAAGCAACCCCAGATAGAGCTACCTCGCCACAGCCATAATTGCATTTCCCTTGTTCATTTATCCCGGTGGTTTTGCGAGTACATTCAAAGTACTCATGGCTGTGTCCCTGGATATTTACTTGGCCAGACTTTCAGGAGATTAAGGTGACGTCCAGCGAGCTAGGCCGTCTTCCTAGTCAGCTGCCTGTAGGTTGAGGCACGATTGGGCCCCGCACTTGGTGATGTTCCGCTGCTAAGATTGATGTAGCCATAATGGCAGTTATCTAAGTCTTCTACTTCCGTTATGTTTCGGATCTTGTAATGGTACCTGTCGGTTATGTTCCACGGCTCACTGATCATGGGAACGTGGATGTATGCATAACAGGGATTTCTCGGATGAATAATTCGGGGGAGCCCACAGACCTGGTATCAGAGCCATCCTGACTGTAGGAGACCTTAGTTAGCATGGACGTTAGACAGGAAACGACAAACATATTTTCCAAAAAGGAAAAGGAGAAAATATGACTATTTGCAAAGTGCTTATGTCTCCTCCTTCTCTGTTTCGGAAAAACTACTTGCATTAATAAGATTTCATAAGCTTAAAAATCCTGCACACCTGCCACTAACCCAACCTGGACCTAAAACCCTCTGTAGATGGAGCCTATTGATGAAGAGTGGTTGAAGATTGGTTTCCCCCGAATCCTATGGGACTCAATGCAACTGTGCGGTTACCAGTAGAGACCTATCTACACCCTCCACAAGGGACTAGAATCAGGAGATTATCTGGGACAAATTGTCATACTAGCCAAGCCAGGAAACAATGGAAGCCCTATCTACTCTATAGGACCCTGGATGCCTAGTCCCATACTGGCTATTGACTTGGTAGCCAGAGAAGCTTTGATGCGCATCCGTAGCTCCCTCCCAGATATGAGGCAGACCACAACCTTCTACCTCCCCATGAAGGGAAATGTCGACTGCACCGGAGGAACTCAAGACCCCAGCCTGGCGTATCCTGCCCTCTCCCTTCAGACCCGGTATAGCTACTCCAGCAATGAGGCGTTAACATTAGACATTGATGAATACTGCCACTCCCAAATGGAGCTCCATCACCTGCAAGCCTTTCTCAACTGTAAGGAAGCTCTAGAAACCCTGCAAAGGAATCAAGCACAAGCAACTGCCACTAAAGGAACCTCGGGAGAAGCCGGCCCCAAGAAAAGCAGGAAGTGCACCACCGCCAGTCAGTACCTCTGTAGGTTCAAGCCCCTCAAGAAGACGCAGGAAACCTCCACTGATCTGCTAGAAGCTAGCCACGACTTCCCTGATGCACCCTCCGAGTAATCACCCGCGTTGATGTACTCGCCCCTTCTAGCAATAGGGTAGAGTCATGTATCGTCCATGAACGCGTTTTGTAATGACTAAGTACTTTTAGCACCCTCGGTTGCAGATCTGGTTGGTATGTCATGACTTCCATGATTGTTATGCTTGCTTGATTTGTCCTTATTGCATGTTTTACCCAAGTCGTTGCATCAGACCCAACCCGCATCGTCTGCCACCAATAAGACCTCCCCCGGGATGGCAATGAAGACCGGAAGCTTGAAGAAGGCATGTATCCGCGGTGGAGACGAAGGACACCAAGCCAACAGATGTTCCGGCCACTACCCCAACTGAGGAGAACCCCATTCACCCAAAGTTTTCCCAACTCGACTTGTCACTTGCTTCCTCTGTGAAGGCCAAGACCATGTCCCTATCAAATGTCCAATATATCCCCTCATTGGCAAGGCCCATCAACCTCCCGATGTCAGCCAAGAAACGTCGTCAACTCAGCAACGACGAAAGAAGAACCTCTGCTTCATGTCTGGACTACCCAGTCACTTCAGCAGAGAATGCCCCGAGGGTAAGCCCGGCAAAACTTCCGCGAAAGAGAAGCTCCAAGACTTCCAAGGTCCCCTTCCCCAGAAAAGATGGTCACCCTACCGCTCGCTGCCACGCAGCTCAAGACTGAAGATGTCCCGCGCCTTCCCAGAGGACAGCGCCCCGTGGAAGTGAAGATAGAGAGAAGCCCTTCACCCACTCTAGGACTTCCCGAAAGTCGACAAGTGCCCTAGAAAGACAGCTGGGATAACCCCCCCTCCCCATATCGTCTTATGCACCCTTAAGAACCCACTTTTGTCGCCCTCTTAAGTAAGTCCCCTATTTGTAATTCCCGACCTACCTTAGTCGAATCCTACGGGGGAAAGACTGCATCTTTCCCGCAAAATAGATAACCTCTCTGCCCGACCCTGTGATCCGAAGACACAAATCTCAGAGCACAGACTTATCCCAGACCTTACAGACTTGGTCATAGACTTGTATGCAACAACCCACTTAAGAGAAGTACCGTAGGCCCTTGCAGCTGGAAGATTCCTCCCCGCTAGCAAGGTTGAAACCAGCTCGACCTCCGAGTTTCAAGAAGATAGGAGTTCAACCTTGCTATCAAGGTGTTTCCCTTTGAAGGCAAAGTCAGGAAGTTATCCCGCAAGAAACACATGGTACGAACTCCGAGACAAATCCCCTAACCATATCCTCCGGAATCTCGGGACGAGATTCTTTTCAGGGGGAAAGGTCTGTAACATCCCAATTTTAGCAACCTAGATTAATTGTCCCGAATGCAAAAATCAAGGGGAACAAAAAGTTTTTCTTACGCTTTCGTGCAATGTTTGCTTGTTGTTTGTTTGCACTTGTGCTTATGATGTGTATCCTAGGATACTCCTTACCTCAACCCCGGTGACAAAAGCTATTTACCAAAACTATGTTGGCTTATTTTACATATTCCCAAACGTTCTGGCATTTCAAAATAGGAGCCAAGATGCCTATGTGACCAAAACTATTTTTGTGGCCTCTTAACAAAACTATGGAGAAATATATAATACTATCTCCTTATGTTTTCAAGATAGAACCCTCAACTAATCTTACCTCTAGTTTTCCCAAAAATCTTGTTCAAAACATTTGAATTCTACTCTTGGTAGAGATACCAAGAACCCTCATCTTGTTCAAAACTCAACCTCTTCAAACTGCCCCAACCTTACCTCAAGCTGAGCTTGATGGTGAACCCTAGAAATAGTTGATTAGGGTATAAGATGAGTTGCCTTGATCTGTTGACTCATGAGTTGCTTTGATCTACTGTTTGACTTGTTTGCTTAGGAAGTAGTATGACACACTCTAGAATTAAGATGTTTCCCAATCCTCAATCCCTAAGCAAGAAAGCAAACTAGGTGATCATCTAAAACCCTTAATCAGATCAATTCTGAGGATCTCCATTCTAGATGTTTCCAAGACCATGAAGACCAATATCAAGCAAGGATCTCTTCTACGCACTCTACTCTTCCCTATCAACCACTTGTTAAAGCTCTGATACCTTGCAACTCCTCCCAGAACATTCCCTCTCATACTCTAGTCAAATTCCTCAAAACTGCCAAATTTGGCCAAGTCTAGAAACAGTTTCAGCATCACCTTTTGGAATGCCTCTTTTTCCCAAACCATGTGCATTTTTGGAAATGCACTTGAACCATATTGTTAACCATCCTAAGGACTACCAAGGCCCACCTTAGACCCTGGTTAGATCCTCCTCCAATGCACTGATCCATGATGGTTTTGCAGACAAGAAAATATCATTTCCTGCAAAACTAGTCATCATACCTACTTTGGTAGAAGCTCACACCCTCAAACAACCTCCTTTGGACCAACTATATACATGGTTTTTTTCAACCCATTGATGTATATCATAACCTACTTAACTTATCCCAAGTGGAGCTCTGTGCTTATTAAACCCACATGGTTTAGAAGGCATCATGACAGTTTCTGCATGGCAGCTTTAATTTCAACAAAGTTTGCCATCTTATATAGATCACCTCAAATAGAATTAATTCAAACTTCTCCTGACATGATAATCTACATGACTTGGCCTACTCACCCATCTATATCTTGCACCAAGGTGAGCTCTAAGATCCAAGATGCAAGCATGTTTTGGTGGTATAAAAATAACACCACCATAGATCATCAACTCTTGGTTTTCCATCCTTTTCTAGTTGGATTTCCATTTCCACAAGGTTGAAAATGCTTGCTACACCTTGTACACCTCCCCTAACTTGATATACAAGATTTATCAATCATCATCCATAATTATTATGGCCCTAAAGCTATTTAATTTCTTAAATAGTCAAAATCTCCAAAACTACCTCTCTAAAGGAAAGTTTGGTTTTTACCAAACCACTTCCCCAAATTTTAACTCATGTGAGTTCCACATATCATATCCTATCTTTCCAGCGAAAAAATAAATATTTTTGAGAAGCTTTATTATTTCTTTTTGTCCATTTTCTTAAATGGCTGAATTGGAATAATAGTAGTTTTAATCACTTTTAATCCTCAATAAATCTTGGGAAATTCCCCTAAATGTGTATTCACATTTGGGACCCTTCCACACAAAAATCCATCTTTGCACAATGGAAATTTATCAAATGATCCCCTAGAAAGCATTTCTGTCCTTTTTGAGTAATTGGATTTAAGTGGACCTAAACCCCACATAAAAATCCCAGTTAAATCCTAGGAGTCTACCTTGAGATCAACTACCTACCAGTACCATTTCTTCTCTGGTCCAATGCAAGTTGGTGGACTTCCTTCACAACCAACAATTCGATCAATTTTGGCAAACTAGCAAACTACTAGTCTAAACCATTTCCAAAATCCATGAAACCTTGATCAGTGCTTATAATCAACATCAAGACACACCACAGGTCGACCACCACTGTATCTCTACATTAAGCATTCCCCAATTTGCCCTTGTCCTAATTCTAAGAAGGGAAGTAATCCCCAATTCTTACAAGAATAAACCTAAGCTAATTACCACTGATGCCACCACTCTCTCTGAGCTCCAGCACCACCAAATACCAAAAATACCCCTCTCCACCTCCCTCTAGACAAATCCCTGGCCAGCACCCCCTCTCCCCCTTATCCAATTTGGTAAAATACCTGATCTACCACTCGCCCTTGGTATATATGGCCAGCAGCCCTCCCCAGCTCACCCCTACCTCCATTTGCCCCCTCTCACTCCCACTTGCCTCCTGAAGCAGGCCCTACCTCTCCCCTTCCATGTGCTGCCCGAGGAAGAAGAAGAGGAGAGCTTCGGCCTCCTCAAGAAATCGAGAAAGGCTCTCTCCTCCCTCCCCCATTCTCTGTGCATGTCATCCCACATGATCCCCTTGCTCCCCTGCATCTAGTGGTGCTCTTATTTTTGCCCAGGACCCTCCCGTCCGCTGTCGCTGTTGAGCACCCACGAGTTCATCCTCGGCCACCGTCGCGTGAGCTAGCTCCCGGCGTCAACTCACCCCGTGCTGCCCACCGATCTGCTTGCCATCGTCAACCGCATCGCCCTGCATAATCCCCGACCTTCCCCAAGTCCTCTGGTGAGCCCCCACCTCCTCCCTCCGCCGCTGCTTAGGGTTCGCCGCCGGCGCCCTGTTTCGCGTAGACGACGACCCTAGGACGTCCGTTGCGACTTGATCCAACGGCCGATGGCGGTTGATACCCCTTCGCACCCCGCTATCGCTGACCCCCGGGTCCCGTTCGTCAGATTCGAATCGAGCGCTCCCGCGCGTCGCGCTGCCTCGTCGTGGGCCAAATCCTCCCCATGCAGCCCAGTAGCTCCCCAGATCCAGCCCATGGAACTCCTTTTCCTTTTCTTTTTACAAAAGCATTATTCCAGAAAAGTATCTGCTAGGTTTAAATCCAAATAAAATGGTAAATCAAATCCAAAAGCCTAGATCTAACTTTCTAGTGGTTCTCTGATGTTTTCCTAAACATGCAGAGGCAACCCCATGCTCAAAATAAATTCCAATATTGCCTAGTAATTAGTCTACTAATATGCGTCTAGAACACTATTTAAAATCCACAGAAAGTTCCACATCTCCATTTGAGATTAACCAAATCCCTACTGCAAGATATTTGAAATACCTATCATCCAGCACAGGTCTCAGCCCAAGGTGAATTGCTTTGTGCCTTTAGGAAAAATAACCAAACTAGCAACTTTCTATCTTAGATAAATTCCCCAGGTCAAACCAAATGTGGTATTGACCTGATTCCAACTCCAGTACTCAATATGATTAATATCTACCAAACCCCAGAAGTTCATAATTTATTGAGCTCTGGATAAATTTTAGTGATTTAAATACCCCTGTGATTGGTATTTTACTAATTAAATCACTCCAGGAGTTTGGCAACTCCAATCTGAGTGAATCCAATTTCTATAGAAAGGTATTTTAAATACCAATCACCTGCCCTTGGAACCAACTCAATAGCATCTATAGAATTAATCTTGTAAAAAGAAGAAGAACTATACAGAACTATCTTTTGGGAATTTCGTGAGGGAATTCTGTTAACTCTTTTGACCTGTTTCCAACTCTAGGTGGTTCAGTACATCAAGTACTACCTAACCATCCAAGGAAATAAGTTTTGGAGCTCCAGAACTTTTCTGGTGAATTATTTCCTTAAGCTAGAGTTTATTCCACTTTAAAAAGCCTAACTATTTCTAGAAAATTGATAATCAAGTGAAATCACTTGTGATGGTTTTGTATTGACAAGACCTATAAGAGGATATCACTTTTGCATATTGGTATCCTACTGACCACATATCCCTACTCCAAGTTCCTTATATCCAGCCTTGACAACTATCATCTAAGAGAAAACACCTCAGTGGCAATCTTGTAAATTCCACCCTTTGAATCCCATTTCTCCCAAACCCTCCAAAGTCTAGTAGTAATCTTTATGTTTGTTGGCTGTATGATTTGATGCTTGTATGCCTGGTATTGATTGTGGATTGTTTTCTTGCATGTGCACCCGATGACGACGATAGTGTGAGTGCCCGACAACGAGAAGAACGGGTTTTCTTACTATTATATTTGGGTATTCTTGATCATCTGAAGAAGTCCAGGGACTTATTGCTAATCACAGGAAAGCCACCATTCCCGAACTCTGTTATATGTCCTATTCTCTTTTACCTGTTTTATATCCTCTTTATAAATTGCATAATCTACCTGCATGTCTTGATTTACAAATACTGCGCTAATAACTTTGCTCCTCCAAGCTATGATTCCGTGTCCTTCGCGGCACCACCCCTATAAACCCATCATTTATCCCCTTTAGACCGAGAGTATGATGAATAGCATCCTACCTCCATAGAAACCCCGGTTTTGAGAAAATAAAGTGTTTTGGGATTTACCCACCAAAAATGTTTCAAAACCTTTTGTAAAACTCTAGGAAGAGGCATCGTTCCCATTGGAAGTTTTAACAAAGTAAATGGTGATGAGGAGAAAGAAGAAGTGGAAATGTGATGGGATGTTCTACGCCTTTACTAGAACAATTTTTATCCGCGCAACCACATTACCCTTAGTTGCTGGGGCTTAACTCGTAGTTTGTCCGTATTAGCCGAGGCAACTTCTACCATGCTTATAGGGAGAAATCCCTGGAATCCTGGGCCCGCATCCCAGGTCTAGGATCTGAAGCCTGTAGCTTTCCTCGGCAAGAATGAGCCTGAGCAATCAGGAGTACGGTGCAACAATTGGGTCTCCCGCGGACGGTGTGATTTAGGTAGTACAGAAGGAAGAGGAGTCACCAAATTTAAGGTATACACCAAGTTACGGCTTGGGTATGCGCATGTACGGAAGGAAGGACTATGGATGGGATCCACATATGCGTTACCGGGAAGATAAAACCCAAGAGGAAAAGCATGCCTTTGCTAGTGTAGACAAGCGAAAAGTTAGGTTTGATTATATGGACCCCCATCTACCGTGGTAGGGGGCCGTGGTTGTATCCTAGCGGATGTATTGATTCTTGTGGGTAAAGTGTGCAAACTCCGTAGAGTATAACCTATTCGAATAGCCGTGTCCATGGTCAAGGACGGTTGTAAATGTGTTGGCGAGGACTACCCGAACTGTGCTTGTTTGTGAAACAAGTACTTTGAGGACGAAGGTTCCGGGGGAACCCGAGTCCAAAAGTTTTGTTTTGACCCGAGGGGTCGAAGATGTTTAAAAAGGGTTTTCAACTACAAAAGTTGTTTTCAAAACACGTTTTCAACCAAGACATGGAGATGTCTGGATTTATAAAACAGAAGCATGTTTTCAAAACTCTTTTTCAACAAAGATATGGAGATGCCACAACTCCAAAAGTTAGTCTAGGCTTTTGCAAAAGCAACCCCTGATAGAGCTACCTCGCCACAGCCATAATTGCATTTCCCTTGTTCATTTATCCCGGTGGTTTTGCGAGTACATTCAAAGTACTCACGGCTGTGTCCCTGGCTATTTACTTGGCCAAACTTTCAGGAGATTAAGGTGACGTCCAGCGAGCTAAGCCGTCTTCCCAGTCAGCTGCCTGTAGGTTGAGGCACGATTGGGCCCCGCGCTTGGCGATGTTCCACTTCTAAGATTGATGTAGCCATAATGGCAGTTATGGAAGTCTTTTACTTCGGTTATCTTTCAGATGTTGTAATGGTACATGTCGGTTATGTTCCACGGCTCACTGATCATGGGAACATGGAAGTATGCATAACAGGATTTCTCGGATGAATAATCCGGGGGAGCCCACACATAGCACATGTGTTCTTTTCCTAAAACACATGGATCCACTAGTGTCATTGCATGTGTGTTCTTTTCCTAAACCACATGGATCCACTAGTGACATTGCATGTGTGTTCTTTCCTAAACCACATGGATCCACTAGTGACATTGCATGTGTGTTCTTTTCCTAAAACACATTGATACACTTGTGACATTTGCATGTGTGTTCTTTTCCTATACCACATGGATCCACTTGAGTCATTGCATGTGTGTTTTTTCCTAAACAACATGGATCCACTGGTGCAATTTGTATATGTGTTCTTTTCCTAAACCACGTTGATACACCAGTGTCATTACATGTGTGTTATTTTCCTAAACCACATGGATCCACTGGTGACATTACACGTGTGTTCCTCTCCTAAACCATAGTGATCCACTGGTGTCATTGCATGTGTGTTCTTTTGCTCAACCACATGGATCCATTGATAATATTGCATGTGTGTTCTTTTCCTAAACCACACTGATCTAATTGTGTCATTTGATGTGTGTTCTTTTCCTGAACCACATGGATCCACTCATGACATTGCATGTGTGTTCTTTTCCTGAACCACATTGATCCACTAGTGTCATTGCATGTGTGTTCTTTTCAGGAACCACATTGATCCACTGGTGTCATTGCATGTGTTTTCGTTTCCTAAACCACATGGATCCACTTGAGTTATTGCATGTGTGTTCTCTTCCTAAACCAGATGGATCCACTTGTGACATTTGCATGTGTGTTCTTTTCCTAAACCACATTGATCCACTACAGTCATTACATGTGTGTTCTTTTCCTAAACCACATGCATCCACTAGTGACATTGCATGTCTGTTCTTTTCCTCAACCACATTGATCAACTAGTGTCATTGCATGTGTGTTCTTTTCTGAACCACACTGATCCGCTGATGGCATTGCATGTGTATTATTTTCCTAAACCGCATTGATCCACTTGTGTCATTGCATGTATGTTCTTTTCGTCAAACACATTCAGCCACTAGTGACATTTGCATGGGTGTTAGTTTCCTAAACCACATGGATCCAATGTTGAAATTTGCATGTGTGTTCTTTTCCTAAACCACATGGATCCAGTGGAGTCATTGCATGTGTGTTCTTTTCCTAAACCACATGGATCCACGTGTGTCATTACATGTGTGTTGCTTTCCTAAACCCCATGGATCCACTAGTGACATTGCATGAGTGGTCTTTTCCTAAAACACATTGATCCACTGGCGACATTTGCATGTGTGTTCTTTTCCTAATCCACATGGATCCACTGTTGAAATTTGCATGTGTGTTCTTTTCCTAAACCACAATGATCTACCGGTGTCATTGCATGTGTATTATTTTCCTAAACCATATGGATCCACTGGTGACATTGCATGTGTGTTCTTCTCCTGAAACATTGTGACCCACTTGTGTCATTGCATGTGTGTTCTTTTCCTGAACCACATTGATCCACTCGTGTCATGGCATGTGTGTTGTTTTCCTAAACCACATTGATTCGCTGGTGTCGTTACATATGTGTTCTTTTCTTGAACCACATGGATCAACTAGTTTCATTGCATGTGTCTTTACTTCCTAAACCAGATGGATCCACTAGTGACATTGCATGTGTGTTCTTTTCCTGAACAACATTAATCCACTGGTGACATTGCATGTTTGTTCTTTTCCTTAACCACATGGATCCACTTGAGTCATTGCATGTGTGTTCTTTTCCTAAACCACATGGATCCACTTGTGACATTTGAATGTGTGTTCTTCTCCTAAACCACATTGATCCAATACTATCATTACATGCGTGTTATTTTCCTAAACCACATGCATCCACTGGTGAAATTGCATATGTATTCTTTTCCTGAACCACTTGGATCCACTAGTGGCATTGCATGTGTGTTCTTTTCCTGAACCACATGGATCCATTGTTGACATTGCATATATGGTCTTTTCCTAAACCACATGGATCCACTAGAGTCATTGCATGTGCGTTCTTTTCCTAAACCCCGTGGATCCACTAGTGTCATTGCATGCGTGTTCTTTTACTAAACCACATTGATCTACTAGTGATATTGCATGTGTGTTCTTTTCCTAAAACACATTGATCCACTGGTGACATTTGGATGTGTGTTCTTTTCCTAAACCACATGGATCTACTTGAGTCATGGCATGTGTGTTATTTTCCTAAACCACATGGATCCTCTGGTGAAATTTGCATGGGTGTTATTTTTCTAAACCACATTGATCCACTAGTGTCATTGCATGTGTGCTCTTTTCCTAAACCACATGGATCCACTAGTGATGTTGCATGTGTGTACTTGTTGGGGGGATACCCCCGGGTAGGGTCACGCCGGGGTATAAAGACCGAGTTAGCCGAGGTTCGGCAAGGCCAAAGCGGACGCTCGCCGGGTCACCTCAAGGCAGGCCGAGTCTCGGACTAACCCGGACCAGGGGATGTCAATCTAACTTAGCCTCTACCGACTTAAGCTGTAAGTCGGATAGGAGAATTTAACTTGGATGCAGGAACGGGTGTTGCCGGGTCAACTATGATCCGGGTCATATCTAGCTTCAAGGAGAAGGAAGGAATCTCGGTGGTCAAAAGTAACCCCGGTACGCACTGCATGAGCGAAGCGAACAGGGGCAGGACCACCGAGGCGTGGCCGACAAGAGGTGACGACGCTCGTGTCGTCTTACGCAGGCACCGCAGAGGCTCACGTAGCCTCTGCATGGGTGACGCGGGGGAAAGCAACCCGGTCGGCTTACTATTTTGGGAGGAGGCATATTCCCTGGAATATGCCTCCACGTATGCCCTAAGTGGAGACCTACACACCCCTATATAAGGAGGGCTAGGGCCTCTGTAGAAGGGGTTCCGCTATTCTGATTGGTTTAGGTTCTAAGGGTTGATCTCTGGTAGGTCTTGTACGGGTCTACTGTGAGTGAGAGTAAGGGAGTTCCTTCTTCCTCCTCTCGCCAATACAGCTCTAGGAGCACTTGTAACCTTGGAAGTAAATCATATATAAATCTTCTGTTTGAGGAATCACCTCATTATTCCTCCCTGGATTCCCCTATTGCATTTAGTCCCCACCTTGAGCCTATCCATGGCATCTGCCGTGACACCACCACGACACTTGGCGCCCACCGTGGGGCTAGTGGTGCTAGCAGGGCTGAAGATCCAGACGGGAAACCTCATCAGCACCGGAGAACGCATCGTCTCCGGCCTCGTCCAGAGCTTTGGAGCGCTGGATTTAGTTAGTGACAATGCTGGGTGCTTCGGCACACGTCCTCTTCTGCGCAACGGCCTCTTTGTCAAGCTCGGCGCGCACAAGGTCTACGTCACTATGGATGTATCCTGCGTTCATCCGCGGCACGTCGTCGAGGCGGGCGAGCCTCCCCTTAGCGTGTCTCACGGGGCGCGTATCACTCGCTCCCCGGACTATGCTGAGGTGATGATGACTGCGCCTGGCGCTGGCACAAGCAAGGATCCGGCACCAGATCCGGAGGTAACACCCAAGGCACCAAGGAAAGGTAGATGTCATCCACTAGAGAGGCTGGAGAATGTGTTGTGGGAAGCGATGGATAGCTTGGCAAACCCCGTAGCAGCAGTAGTAGATATGGCTCATGCACAGGCCGAGCTAGAGGAGACTATGCAAAAAATTCTAGAAGGTGCGAAAAAGATAGCTACGGGTCAGCAGTCGTTGAACATGATGCTGCGTGAGTACGCAAAGGCAAACAAAGTAGATGCTGTAAAAGTAAAGGGGAGAAATCTCATGAGTGAAATGAACAAAGAGGGTGATACCACGATTGAGGAGTCAGAAAACTGTTTGTCTGTGGGGCTGCCGAGGTACAGTACCCGGCTAAAAACCTCAGAGCAGCAGATGCAGCTGTATCCGAGCTAGAGGGCCTTACGGGTGAAGCCCGTCAGAGGTAGCAAGAAAGGGTCAATGAGTTGGTTCGGATCGCAAACAGACAAAATGAGGAACTCCTCAGGGCAAACCCGGAGAGAGCTGGGGCCTCCAAGATCGTTCATTCGGCGGTGGGTAACCCGGAGAAATCTGCTGGAGCCGCATCGTCTCCTCATGGTGGCCCTAGGAGAGAATAGGTAGTAACCTCTGCTAGAAGAAACAAACATATCGTCCCGTATGACCCAACGAGGGCAGGGAAAGGAAAATAAGTAGAGAGAAATGATGATCGACGATGTGTGAGCCGAGGTGAAGCTGGCCGAGGTAATCGCGACCAAGGCAATGCCGGTCAAGGAAACACTGTAAATGGCAATGCCGGACAACGTAACTCGGCAGGACAACCGCAACAGCGGGATATACCAAGGCAAGAGCAAAGTGCCGGCCGGGGTATGCAACAGAGAGGCTCTCCAAGAGAGTAGGACCGGTATAATGATGGAGATTCGGAAATGGTGAATGCGGGATACCCAAGGCCGGACTATCATGTGATAGGGTCGAGATTGGCAAGCAGAGATTTGATGCCGGATGATGCCAGGCTAAAACTAGATCGACTGTATAGGTCGGAACAGATTGAGTGTCAATGTCCTCCGGGTCCTGCGTGTTTTGGGCCCCGGATCATGAAGGAGCCTTCGGTGCCTAACTTCCAGTTGCCCAGAGGTACAAAGACGTATGGCGGTAGTACAAAGCCGGAGGATTGGTTGATAAACTATGATACAACAGTGAAAATTGTAGCATGCAACTTGAGATGGGCTGTGAGATATGTACCCCAGATGTTGGAGGGGCCAGCGAGGGTGTGGTTGAACAATTTGCGAACCGGAAGTATTAACTGCTAGATAGATTTTGAGGAGATGTTCATCAGCAATTTCTCAAGTACATATCAGAGGCCAAATAGGCCACAAACCCTAGCTATGTGTAAGCAAAGACCGAATGAGACGGATCGAGAGTTCTTAACCCGATGGTGCACCGTGAGAAAATCATGTGAGAGCGTGATAGAATCACATGCCATAGCGTGGTTTGCGTAAGGATGCATATATGCAAGCGAGCTGTGGCAAAAGTTTCAAAGGAAAATGCCAACTACACTGGCAGAGATGATCCAGATCGCTGATTCGTATGCTCTGGGTGATCCGACTCAACCTAGGCTCGGGTCAAACGAGTCAAATGATGAATACTACCAGAGAGATGGAGCAGGATCATCCCGGAGGAATGATTACAGAGGTAAAAGAAGAGATGACAGACCCGATCACCCTTACAGTTCGCAACAAGTTGCAGCTGTGAATCAAGATGAGCCCAGAGCAGGGGGAAATCAATGTCAGAAAACTGGAGGGCAATGGACTCCGAGAAATGATGGCAAGAAAACTTGGACGCCAGAGCAAAAGAAACAGTGGCAAGAAAAGAAGGACCGTCCGAGGTATACTTATGAGTCAATGTTGGATCAGCCGTGTAAATTTCACACGCCATATCCGAGTAACCTAGTGGGTCATAGAACAAGGCAATGTGAGTGGATGCGCAAAATAGAGCAAGGTGGTTCGGGGAATGCTCAGGCACCCCGGAATGATCAACCTCGGCAGGAGTTACCGCGGCAGCAGTTGGTCTCCGGAGCGAACAGGCAACAGCTACTGTTGCCTCCCCCTCCTCCAAGGTATGATAACCATGAGAGAAGGGATGTAGTGCATCAAGTGGAAAACCAGCATCAACCGAATCAGAGGTACCCCAGAAATGAAGGGAGGAATGAGTACATAGAGCATCATCAAAGTTACTGTGTGTTCACCACTGAGGAAACAGATAGAAAAAGCTTGCAATGTCAACATATGGAGGTGAATGCGGTAATGCCCGCAGTGACGAGGTATATGCCTTGGTCAGATCAGGAAATTACCTGGAATATCAAAGATCATCCCAAGCTTATGCCAAGTCCTGGTTCGTATGCGTTGGTTTTGGATCCGACATTCATTGGGTCGAACATCAATGTAAGGTTCTCCAAGGTACTGATTGGCAATGGCAGTAGCATTAACATCATGTATGCGGATACAATGCACAAGTTAGGTATCTCGGAGAACATTCTCCAAGCTACAAGGACAACTTTCCATGGTATTTTGCCCGGCATTTCTTGTGAGCCCATAGGCAAGGTCCGGGTTGACGTATTGTTCGGCACGAGAGGGAACTGCCGAATTGAAAATTTGGAATTCGAAGTGGTGAACTTGGAAAGTGCATATCACTCGTTACTCGGAAGGCTAACACTGAACAAGTTCATGGAAAGTTGTCACATCAGTTACTTGAAGATGAAGTTGCCCGGGCCAAACAGAGTGAATACCATTGCTGGGGATTTCTGACGTTCCATTGAGTGTGCGTCGGCCGGGTCTAACCTGGCCGAGTCACTAGTGATTGCGCAAGAGAAGAGGAAAATCCAAGAGGTGGCGGCATTGGCTCAGTCCGCACAGCAGTATATGCCGGCGCTGAGTAACCCGCATGGAAGTGTCTCATTCCAAGCCACAAAAGATACCAAGAAAGTTCCTGTTGATGATATGTTTCCAGAGCGCACCATAACAATTGGTGCCGGGTTAGGTGACAAATAGGAAAGCGCGCTCGTCAACTTCCTCCATGAGAATCGGGATATTTTTGCTTGGTCCACACAGGACTTGCAAGGTGTTCCGAGGGAGTTGGCCGAGCACTCTTTAAACGTGAGACCCGGAGCAAAGCCGGTGAAGCAACCTCTCCACCGCTTCGCCGAGGATAGGAGAAAGGTCATTGGAGATGAGATAGCTCAGTTACTAGCTGCAGGATTTATCATGGAAGTTCTTTACCCGGATTGGCTGTCTAATCCGGTGCTGGTGGAGAAGAAGAAGGATGATCCGAATGTGGCGGTGGTTTGGCGTATGTGTATCGATTACACGAACCTGAACAAGGCGTGTCCAAAAGATCCATTTCCATTGCCAAGGATAGATCAGGTCATAGACTCAACTGCTGGATGTGAATTGTTGTCGTTCATTGATGCATATTCTGGTTTCCACCAGATACCTTTGAATCCGGATGATCAAATAAAGACTGCATTTATCACCCCGTATGGGGCTTATTGCTATCGCACCATGCCGTTTTCCTTACGTAATGCAGGGGCAACATACCAAAGATGTGTGCAAAAATGTTTGCATGACCAAATTGGTCAAAATGTACAAGTGTATGTGGATAATGTGGTTATCGAGACCAAGAAAAGCAAAACACTCCTTGACGATATCAGGAAGACATTCGCGAACCTAAGAATGTTCCGGATGAAGCTTAACCCGGAAAAATGTACCTTCGGTGTCCCGGCTGGAAAGTTACTCGAATTTCTTTTCTCTAGCCGAGGTATCGAAGTTAATCCAACTAAAATCCGGGCCATTGAACGAATGGAACTGCCGAAGTGTCTTAACGATGTCCAGAAGTTCACGGGTTGCCTGGCATCGTTAAGTCAGTTTGTATGTCGGTTGGGAGAAAAGGCATTGCCTCTTTACCAACTCATGAAAAAGTCGGATAAATTCGTTTGGACGCCACAGGCCAATGAAGCCTTTGCCCACTTAAAGAAGATGTTCCTCTATATAGCCGCAACCAACCGATTTGTAAGTGCGGTAATAGTGGTAGAGCGTGATGAGGAAGGTAAGTCAGTGCAAAGGCCAGTGTATTACCTGAGTGAGGTATTATCTGCCTCAAAGAAAAACTACCCACACTATCAGAAGGTGGCGTATGGTGTGTACATGGCAGCTAAGAAGTTGAAGCATTACTTTGAGGAGCATCCCATCAGGGTAATATGTGAGGCTCCTATATCCGAGATAATGTGTAATAAGGATGCGAGTGGCAGAATTGCAAAATGGGAAATTGAACTAGCTCCTTATGCGCCACAATATGACAGAAGAGAGGCAATCAAGTCTCAGGCTGTGGCAGACTTTTTTGTGGACTGGGCCGAGGTGCAATACCAACCGCCGCTACCAGATCCGAACTATTGGCGAATGCACTTTGACGGGTCAAAATCAAAAACCGGGCTAGGCGCCGGAGTCATACTTACCTCGCCAAAGAAGGACCAGCTGAAATACGTGCTGCAGATCCATTTCGCGGCATCAAACAATGTCACTGAATATGAAGCACTTGTGCATGGGCACAAAGTGGCAAAAGAGATTGGGATACATCGGATCCTATGATTTGGCGACTCGTGTTTGGTAGTACAGCAAGTGTCGGGACTGTGGGACGCCCTTGATGCAAACATGGCTCTGTACAGATTTCATGTGCAGAAGATATCTGGTTACTTTGAGGGATGCGAATTTCATCATGTACACCTCAGAAATTTCATGGCTCTGGTTACTTTGGGATACATGTTGTCGAAGCTCGGGTCAACCCGACAAGCAATTCCACCGGGTGTATCATTAGAGCACCTCAGAAAACCATCTATTAGGCCGTCCACAGAAACCGAGTCAATTTATGTCCCGGAAGATACAGAATCCGGAGCTGTGCCCATGGACATTGACATGGGAGGTGGTGCGTGAAACCCAGGGACTGCCTTGGCAAACCCGAGGACTGCCTCAGCGAACCCGGGGGCTGCTTCGCAAGACCCGGGGACTGCTCAGCGTGATCTGGTCGAAATTATGCCGGTGGATCAGATGGAAATTGATGAGGATGTGTTCCCCGTGCGAGCAATACCAGCTTGGGCACTACCTATATTTCAATTCCTGAAAGATGGAACTTTGCCCACTGAGGAGGTACTATCCAGGCCAACACAGAGGGGAGCTAAGGCATACACAATCATCAATTCCGAGTTATACAAAAGGAGTGTGACCAATGTCCTCCAGCGATGCGTTGACCCGAGAGAAGGGCTTGACATCCTCCGAGATGTACATCAAGGGGAGTGCGGGCACCATGCCTCGTCCCGAGCCTTGGTGGCAAAAGCTTTCCAACATGGATTCTATTGGCCAAGTGCCTTAGAACAAGTAGAAGATCTGGTGAGGAAATTCAATGGTTGTCAGAGGTATGCTACCAGGACACATATGCCAATGTCGGAGCTCAAGACCATACCAATTACATGGCCATTTGCCGTATGGTGCTTGGATATGGTTGGCCCGTTTAAAGCAGCAAGGGGGAATATGACTCACATTTTGGTCATGGTGGACAAATTTACAAAATGGATTGAAGTGAAGCCTATAAGAAAGTGTGATGGAGCTACGACCGTAACATTTCTCAAAGACATCATCTTGAGATACGGTTATCCTCACAGTATCATCACTGACAATGGCACAAATTTTGCTGAAGGAGCATTTGCGCGTTTCTGCCGGGATAAGAAGATCCGGATGGACGTTGCCTCAGTAGCCCACCCCGCATCGAACGTACAAGTGGAAAGATCCAATGGATTAGTATTATCCGGGATAAAACCCCGGCTCATTGAGCCACTGCAAAGATCAGCGGGGTGCTTGATAGAAGAACTACCAGCGGTACTGTGAAGTTTAAGAACAACTCTGAATCGATCAATAGGCTATACACCGTTTTTTCTGGTATATGGGGCAGAAGCTGTATTACCAGCCCACATAGAGCATGATTCGCCTAGGGTCACCCAATACACAGGAGCCGAAGTGCAAGAAGCCCGGCAAAATGATGTTGATCTGCTGGAAGAAGCGAGAGAACTGGCATTGTCAAGATCTGCCATATATCAGCAAAATCTCCGACTCTATCATAGCCGGAAAGTAAGCCCCCGAGTCTTTCCGGAAGGTGATCTGGTGTTCCGGTTGGTACAACGTACTGCTGGCATGCATAAATTATTCTCCCCATGGGAAGGGCCATTCATTGTGAGCAAAGCATTGCACAATGATTCTTATTATCTTATAGATGCAAAGCCACAGGAAAAGAACAAGGCGGACAGGTCCGGCGAGGAATCTAAGCGTCCATGGAATGTAGCTCTACTTCGTCCTTTCTACACTTAACTAAGAAGTGTATGTGTTCGAGTCTTCTCAGATGTCGGTATGTATGCTGGCAATGATCCTATCAATGAAACGTTGGCACCTCGAGCAATAACTCGGGGACTCCCTGAATAATATTTGTTATCTTTTATTATTTATACGTCAGCTGGAGTAAGTTGTTCTACTTAACAAGGTTTAGTAGTGTGTGGGCAGCAAAAACCCAACTCTTCGACTTGCTGCTGTCCAACAAGAATTGGCTTCATGGCAAGCAAGAGAACAAGTTTGGAACTGCCTGGCACATGAAAAACGACTAAGAAAAAGAACTTAATCGAGCCGACGTTTGTTTTCCGGACTAACCTTGTATTTACATTCAAATGACTATGTTGAATTATTTTGAGCTAAGCCTAAAGTTTCCAAGTATTGTTAAAACAATTTTTGAAGCTCGGATTCGTAAGTTGTAAAACCGAATCAAGGTAGACACGAACCGAGCCAAAAGATTGTACGAACAAGAAAATGAAACTCGGGGACTACGCCCAAGCTAATCCGGCATAAGTAGCAAAATATCACATGCGTACTGGATACAATTCCACCCGGCATACCGGGGATCTGATAAGTTTTCAAGTGTTTTCACTCAAGGAGCAGCAGGAGGAGGAAGTTCGGCATCATCTTCACCGTCTTCGATATCCGAGGCATTGTCCTCTCCATCCTCGTCCGAGCCAACTTCAACGTTCTCAACCTCTTCGTCACCAGCGGCCTCCAGGAAGCTCGGTCCCTTAGTCCATTCATGAATGGGAGCATATTTGATGAGACTGTGGGCGCACGCCTGGCGCCGAGCTACCCACTCTGGGTCATTGGTCCAGGGGATCCAGTGCGCATGCGCACTAGGAGGTTGAGATCAATCTTCTCGTACCAAGTGATTACGTAGTGAAGAACGGTATCAGCTGCAGTGCGTCTAGCGGACTCCCTCCAAAGGTCGAGCTGGGTCTCGATCTCCATCAATTTTTCAACAAGACTTATGGTAGTCTCCGGAGTGTCTTCTCCAGGCCAGAATGTGTTGAAGATTCGGACTGCAACGTCGAGGATATCCTTGCCATAGTTCTTGATGAGTTCCACGCGAGATGAAAGGCTGACCAATAGGTCCTCCATGTCATAGGGAATCTCCTCACCGCCAGGAGCAGCGGGAGTACCCCTCTCTCGGTGGAAATCAGCAACAGAGGTGCTCGCAATGGCAGTGCCCTCAGGAAATTTGCCTGAAAATGAGACAAGAGAAACAAGTAAGAGAAAATACATGTGAAGTAACCCGGAGAAATATGTCGGATCAGGGAAAGGATTTTACGTGATATATGTCTAAGGACCCGAGTCAACTCCCTGGTGCAGTCATCGCGTCTTTTGCGAAGCTGCACAAGCTCAGCATTCGCCGCCTTAAGCTCAGTGTCGGCCTCCTTGAGTAGATCCTGATCCTTGGTGATCCGGAGATTGAGGCGCTCCCGCTCCCAGTGTAGTCCTGGCCAACCTTTTGGAGCTCGAACTGGTGTTGTGCTTTCATTTTCTCCATATCAGCCTTGAGCCTGGCGATCTCATCATCCTTCGTCCGGAGGAGGGAGAGATCATCGTTTTTCTTTTTGAGCTCGGCTTGATGCTGTCCTGCTTGTTCGAGAAAATGCAGCATCCTATCAGGCATGGACACACTATCTTCAAGAGATGCTGAAATAGTGTATTGACCCGGCAGAGCCGAGGTATGAATGTTCGCCGAGCCAAGGAGAAGAGGAGATGGAAAGCATAGCAATGTCGGACAAAAGTAACTCACCCTTGATCTGATCCAGGTTCTTCCTCATAAGCTTGTTCTCAGCCTCCACCCCAGCTGCGGAAACCGAATGATAGGTTAGTTCGGCAGAGGAAAATGAAGAAAAACGAAGAAGTGCCAAGGAAGAAACTTACCCCTTTTCTCGTGTTCAGCGAGAAGTGCATTACGCTTGGCGCGCAACGTCTTATGGGTATCAAGGAGACGCTGAAACTCAGCGCTACGACGGTTGGTGGTCACCTGCAAAGGGTACAAAGATATAACTTAGCCTTGTGCATATTCGAAGTGTACAAAATCTGGGCCAAGTGGAACTTAACCCGGCTCTAGGTGTGTGCATATTCGAAGTGTACAAAATCCAGGCCAAGTGGACCTTAACCCGGCTCTAGGTGTGTGCATATTCGAAGTGTACAAAATCCGGGCCAAGTGGAACTTAACCCAGCTCTAGGTGTGTACATATTTGAAGTGTACTAAATCCGGGCCAAGTGGAACTTAACCCAGATCTAGGTGTGTGCATATTTGAAGTTATCAAGGAGCTACGTTAGCTTTCTAAGGAGCATCCGGCCGAGTAACAAGTTACTCCCCTGGAGGCTCGGGGACTAATGGTTATATTACTAAATACCTACAATTGGCTAAGGAAAACGAGTAACGTACCTCCATCATCCGACCCGTGATGTTGAGCGCCTTAAAGACGGTGTTCATTTGAGCGGAGAATTCGGAGGGACCGAACTTCTCTAGGAGATCAGCGTCTTGGACTACCTCTGCCTTGTTCCAATTCATGACGAATTCAATCAGGCTCGGAGGGTATCGCTCGCCGGTGGGCATATGGGGCACCACCAACCCCTTCGCATGCGCCTCTTTCCTCTCAACCAGGGCAAAGGCCAGGCTGGTGTGCAGAACAAGTTGCTGCGCATCAGCTGGCTCGGCAGGGACGTCCTTCGGGGCTGGAGGCTTCTTGGGAAGCATGGATGCGAGAGTGCGTTGTCCAGCCTCGACGAACGCTGTCCTAGTGGCGTCAGGGGCCTTTTTGCCCTTGGGCTGCTGGGAGGAGGAAGTAGTTGTAGGAGATTTTCCCTTAGGAGCTGCTTGGGTACTTCCTCGCCGAGACTGAGAAGTCTCGGACGAGGCGGAGGAGCTTGGTGTTGGTGCTCTTGTTGCAGGACTTGGTGCTAGAGTTGGTGCTGGTGCTGGAGTTCGTGCTAGTGCTGAGGTAGTCTCGGTGGTTGCGGGTTGCGGCCTAGCCAAAGTCGTGGATGCCGCTACCTCGGCTGGGCCAGTCTCCCCCGCTCCAAGGTTATCCCCCTCTTGACGAGGTGGAGCAGAACCCGGAGCAGCCGCATAACCCTCTAGAATAGGGCTCAGCGGGCGTGACTCGTCGCCACGAGGGGGAGAAGGGCTGAGCCGGAGCGATGAAGCGATGCTAGGCCCACTCTAGGGGACCTCCACCGCGGCCCTACGGGATCAAACAATGTCGGGTGAGAAACTATAACAACAAAAGGAAGAGTAAGTTGCAGAGGGAAAAGAGGCTTACACATCCGAGGTCAGGGGCTCCTTGGGTTTCCGAGCCCTTCGTGCTGGGGCCTTGGTTGCTGGCTTGGAGGCAGTTTTGTCTCCGGATTTCTTTCGCCTTTTGGTGGGCTGAGAAGGTCTGGAGGAGGAACTTGATGCAGCTCCACGCTTCTTCTTTGGCCCTACCGGAACAGGGTCACCCGTGGGAAGGGGTGGGTCCTCGTGGATCTGCCCACCGGGGTTAGCTGATGCCGAAAAAGCATAAGAAAGAGGGACAGTGTCAACAGCTTCCATCACTTCGACATCCGAGTCATCTTCATCATCAGGCCAATCTCTAATATAAGAGAGTTTACCGGTGGGTCGCTTCGTAGCGTCGGGCATCGGGAGGAACATCTCCTGATCCGGCTCTTCCTCGTCCGAGGTCTCCCGGTCAGGCGCCCACTTAAGGGTCGGATCGGTGCAATCCTCGAGGGTTTGCTGAAGGAATAGCTAAGGAAAATAACAGACAGTAGAGTTAAAAATACAACAATGACCAACATATGATTTAATCCGGAGAAATTTTGCGCCATGAGGCTTACCACGGGAGGAAGCCTATCGCGGCAAAAGTGCTCAATTCCCCACGTCCATTCAGAGGAGAAGTCTTTGTGGGTGGTGAAGAAGGCCTTGACCCGGCGATAGATCTCCGTGTTGCTCAACTCGAAGGACGAGGTACGGTTGGGGTCGCGGCCCCAGCTCATGTGGCACACCTTATGAGTGCGCTTCTGGAGGGGGGAGATCCGGTTCCAGACGAACGTGATCATGGCATCCTCGTTGCACAACCCGAGCTCCTTCAGCTTCGCGAACCTTTTGTTGACCAAGTTAGCCAAGGCCGTGGGCTTCTTGGGGACAACGTCCCACAACTCCAGGTTAGGAGGACCCGGAGCATAGGGGAGAAGCCGGATCAAGTCTTCAGTGCCCTCGTTCCGGACATAAAAGAAAGTCTGGGCCCATCCTTTGCAGGAGTCTATCCCGGTGACTCGGGGGAAGACGGATAGCCTCCGGGGTGAGATGGACGCAGCTCCGAACTGAGTGAGCTGCTTGTCCTCTGGATCAACTTGAATGTTCGGAATAACATTATGACAAAGGCCGAAAAACCAGATCCATAGCTCCTTTGTGGGCCATAATCCGGCATAGCCTTCGATCGTGGAGGCGAAAGCAGAAAGAGAAGTAATTGCATTGGCAGGAAGGTGGTGCAGCTGGAGTTCGTAGGTGCTTAACCAGTCATGGAAGAAGTCGCTGACCGGCAAACCGAACCCCCGCTGGAAGTGGGACAAGAACACAACGAGCTCACCCGGATTGGGTAAGGGGCGAGTTCAGCGGAGCGAGGCGCACGGTGACGCCGGCGGGGATGCGTCTAGTGCGGTAGAGCCAGTCCAAGTCGTCTTGGCAGACCTAGGACCCGACCCACGCACCACGGTCCACCACGGCGGTGTCTTACTCCATCTCTTGCTCGGCGACGGCGAGCTCCTCCTCTGTCATCATGTGTTCGATGCCCTCACTAGCGCTAGTGGCAGTGGGAGGGAACGGCCTAGATTGACAATGACCCATGGCGGAGGAGGCGCGTAGCAGTGGCGGCGATGCAGAGGCATGGGGAAGCAATACGGCGGCGGCGCTGCTACTTAGAAGCAGTGGCGGCGGCGCCGTCGTGGGGAAGACGAAGGAGAAGAAGAGCTAGAGGCAGAGGGGCGCGGAAGGAGGAAAAGACCTAAGGGGTGCGCCCCTCCCATATTTGACAACTCCCTCGAGGGGAAAATGGGATCGTGTCATGCGGGTACGCCACACGGTGTGGCCGTGTATGTCCCGCGTCAACCAATCAGCAACGAGCAACACGGAAGGCCACAGGGTGTAGCTGATCCCATGACATGACGCATTGATGCGGTAAACGAGGAGGCAGGCGTGACGTGACCCGCGCGCAGTGATAACAAACAATTACAGCGGCGGTTACTGTGGCTGGCCCTTAAAATGAGGCAACCTAATGATTAGCCTCCACGTGGGGAAGCGTACGAGGGACGGAAGAACGACCCGGATGAGAATACGGGAACCTGGCCGACAAGTAAAAACATGGAATGTGCCAAGGGAAAATAAATCCATAGAATCCGAGATAAGGTGGTAACCCGGCCAGCAAGGGACAACTTGAAATGTGCCAAGGGAAAGTAAATCCATAGGATCCGAGGTTAGGAGATAACTCAGAAATAAAATCCTAAGCTCAGTGAAATGGAACCTGATGTGGCCTTAGCGGCCAAGGCAGCTAAGACCGCACCAGCTTCGGGGACTAATGTTGGGGGATACCCCCGGGTAGGGTCAAGCCGGGGTATAAAGGCCGAGTTAGCCATGGTTCGGCAAGGCCAAAGCGGACGCTAGCCGGGTCACCTCAAGGCAGGCCGAGTCTTGGAGTAACCCGAACCAGGGGATGTCAACCTAACTGAGCCTCGACCGACTTAAGCTGTAAGTAGGATAGGAGAATTTAACTTGTATACAGGAACGGGTGTGGCCGGGTCAACTATGATCCGGGTCATATCTAGCTTCTAGGAGAAGGAAGGAATCTCGCTGGTCAAAAGTAACCCCGGTACGCACTGCATGAGTGAAGCGAACAGGGCAGGACCACCGAGGTGTGGTCGACCAGAGGTGATGATGCTCGTGTCGGCTAAAGCAGGCGCCGTAGAGGCTCAGGTAGCCTCTGGATGGGTGACGTGGGGGAAAAGCAACCCGGTCGGCTTACTATTTTGGGAGGAGGCATATTCCCTGGAATATGCCTCCACGTATGCCCTAAGTGGAGACCTAGCCACCCCTATATAAGGAGGGCTAGGGCCTCTGTAGAAGGGGTTCCGCTATTCTGATTGGTTTAGGTTCTAAAGGTTGATCTCTGGTAGGTCTTGTACGGGTCTACTATGGGTGAGAGTAAGGGAGTTCCTTCTTCCTCCTCTCGCCAATACAGCTCTAGGAGCACTTGTAACCTTGGAAGTAAATCATATATAAATCTTCTGTGTGAGGAATCACCTCATTATCCCTCCCTGGATTCCCCTAGTGCATTTAGGCCCCACCTTTAGCCTATCCATGGCATCTACTGTGACACCACCACGACAGTACTTCTCCTTAACCATAGTGATCCACTGGTGCCATTGCATGTGTGTTCTTTTCCTGAACCACATTGATTCGCTAGTGTCATTGCATGTGTGTTCGTTTCCCAAACGACATTGATCCGCTGGTGTCATTGCATATGTGTTCTTTATCTGTTCCATATGGATCCACTAGTGTCATTGCATGTGTGTTCTGTTCCTAAACCACAGGTATCCACTAGTGACATTGGATGTGTGTTCTTTTTCCTAAAACACATGGATCCACTGGTGTCATTGCATATGTGTCCTTTTCCTGAACCACATGGATCCATTGACAATATTGCATGTGTGTTCTTTTCCTAAACCACACTGATCCATTGGTGTCATTGCATGTGTGTTCTTTTGCTAAACCACATTGATCCACTAGTGTCATTTCATGTGTATTCTTTATTTGAACCACATGGATCCACTAGTGTCATTGCATGTGTGTTCTGTTCCTAAACCAGATGGATCCACCTGTGACATTTTCATGTGTGTTCTTTTCCTAAACCACATGCATCCACTAGTGACATTGCATGTCTTTTCTTTTCCTAAACCACATTGATCCACTAGTATCATTGCATGTGTGTTCTTTTCCTGAACAACATGGATCCGCTGATGGCATTGCATGTGTGTTATTTTCCTAAACCACATTGATCCACTAGTGTCATTGCATGTGTGTTCTTTTCCTGAACCACATTGATCCACTAGTGTCATTACATGTGTGTTCTTTATCTGAACCACATGGATCCACTAGTGTCATTGCATGTGTGTTCTGTTCCTAAACCAGATGGATCCACTTGTGACATTTTCATGTGTGTTCTTTTCCTAAACCACATTGATCCACTACTGTCATTACATGTGTGTTCTTATCCTAAACCACATGCATCTACTAGTGATATTGCATGTCTTTTCTTTTCCTAAACCACATTGATCCACTAGTATCATTGCATGTGTGTTCTTTTCCTGAACCACATGGATCCGCTGATGGCATCGCATGTGTGTTATTTTCCTAAACCACATTGATCCACTTGTGTCATTGCATGTGTGTTCTTTTCGTCAAACACATTCATCCACAAGTGACATTTGCATGGGTGTTATTTTCCTAAACCACATGGATCCACTGGAGTCATTGCATGTGTGTTCTTTTCCTAAACCACATGGATCCACGTGTGTCATTACATGTGTATTCTTTTCCTAAACCATATGGATCCACTAGTGACATTGCATGTGTGTACTTCTCCTTAACCATAGTGATCAACTGGTGTCATTGCTTGTGTGTTCTTTTCCTAAACCACATTGATCCGCTGGTGTCATTGCATGTGTATTCTTTTCCCAAACGACATGGATCCGCTTGTGTCATTGCATATGTGTTCTTTATCTGAACCATATGGATCCACTAGTGTCATTGCATGTGTGTTCTGTTCCTAAACCACATGTATCCACTAGTGACATTGCATGCGTGTTCTTTTCCTGAACCACATTGATCTATTGGTGATATTGCATGTTCGTTGTTTTCCTAAACCACATGGATACACTTGTGACATTTGTGTGTGTGTTCTTTTCCTAAACCACATTGATCCACTATTGTCATTACATGTGCGTTCTTTTCCTAAACCACATGCATCCACTGGTGACATTGCATGTCTATTCTTTTGATGAACCACATTTATGCACTAGTGGCACTGCATGTGTGTTGGTTTCCCGAATCACATGGATCCACTGATGATATTGAAGGAATATGCCCGAGAGGCAATAATAAAGCGGTTATTATCTTATTCCATGTTTATGATAAATGTTTATTTTACATGATATAATTGTATTGATCGGAAACGTCAATACATGTGTGTTTAATAAACGAAAAGGGTTCCTAGTTATGCCTCTCTTATAGACTAGCTCGTTGATTAACAAGATGATCAAGGTTTCCTGATCATGGACATTGGATGTTGTTAATAACGAGGTCACAACATTGGTGGAATGATGTGATGAACATTCATCTGAAGTATAGCATTACGATCAAAGTCATTATGTTTATATTGCTCTAACATCATACGAAGTAATATTTATCCTTAGACCATGAGATCATGTTAATTGCTAACACCGGAAGAGTATCTTGATGACATCAAACGTCACACCGTAACAAGGTGACTATAAAGATGGGTTCAGTGCTACGAAGGTGTTATGTTGAGGCTCATGGATCAAGTGTGGAATTTGTCAATCTCGATGGCGGATAGATATACTATGGGCCCTCTCGGTGATATCACATTGAAATAGCTTGCAAGCAAGTGATGTGATCACTAGAAATTTATATCACGGGAACGAGAAAAGAGTGCATGTCGGTAACGAGATCAAACTAGGTATGGAGATACCGATGATCGAATCTCGGACATGTAATATATCGCGAGACAAAGGGATTTAGTTACAAGCGTTAAAGGTTCTCACGATCACAGAAGTCATCGTTGAATGTGTAGGAGTCAGTATGGATCTCCAGGTCCCGCTACTGATTATTGATCGGAGAGGGGTCTCGATCATGTCTGCATTATTCACGAACCGTTGGGTGACACACTTAAGGGATACCGACACAATTTGGAGCAAATATGTTTCAGATAAAGATTTAAGAAAGCGCTGGAATTATTTCAATAGACACCGAAACTGTTTCGGGTGAAATTACTGAAATTGGTTCTGCATGTAATATTGAAATGTTGCAGGGGGTTTATGTGAATGTTTGTTAATTAAAGTAATTAACAAAATTCTGAATAAAAATAATAAAAGAGTTTTATTAAATGAGAGACCATTAAATTTGGAGAAATTTAATGCATTTAAAGTGGAGACTTTAAAAGGGAATGTGAAGAGGCATTTTAATGTGGAGGGGTTACCACCACATGAATGGAGGAGGTGAAGAGGCACCTCCTCCATGCGCCGGCCATGAAGGAGGGGCACCCCCCTCCTCCTATAAAAGTCCACCCTCTCCTCACTTCTCACACACACCTCCTTGTGAAGGATCTCTCTCCCCCTCTAGTATTATTCCCCATGGTCTCGGATTAGCGAGATACATGTTCCCAGTGGCTTTATCTGGAAAGGAGTTGCTGCTTCCGCTACTTTGCTGGAGCGAGGGATGGAGGTTGTTGGGGTACCAGACGTGTGTGCGATCACGGATGCACCACTTCTTTGCGGTGCTGGACTTGGTGGTGCTGGAGCTGGATTTGAAGGACGTGCTGGAGCCGGACCTGCTTGGACTTCCTCACGATCTTGAGATCGGCAAGTGTACGACTACATCAACCACGAGTTCTTACTCGTTAACAAAACTCGTTGTCTTCGAGGGTAAGTTCTCGTTGGATGTATGTCCACCCGTTGCTTTGTACCTAGTAGATAGATCTTGGCGTGTAGTTCACACCGTAGGAAATTTTTTGTTTTCTATGCTGCGGACCCAACTGTGGTATCAGAGCCTGATCTATGCGTAGGTGCTTTGCACGGGTAGTACACATATGTTTATATGTGGGCGATGATGATCATGTTATTACATCTTCTATGTATTTTGGATATTGGTGGCATAGTGGGATGAAGCGGCCCGGACCAACCTTACATGTCATCGTACATGAGACCGGTTCCACGACTGACATTCAACTTGTTTTGCATAAGTGGCTGGCGGGTGTCTGTCTCTCCTACTATAGTCAATATCTGATTTACAACGAGTTGCTAATAACTTGGTTATCCTCGTTGTGGTTCATGTTCGTAGGTAAGAACGGTTCTATCTCCGAAAGCCCTAAGCCACGTAAAACTTGCAATTGATAAATTAGAGGCGTCTAGTTTAGATCGTTGCTAGGATAGTGTCTTGATATGGTATTGTTGTAAGTAGATGTATGATAGATACTCTTACAACACACTCAACGTGTAAGTTCCATAGACATTGGCCTTACACACAAAGGAATAATAGAGATCATACCACGATGCAAGTGATAGAGATCAAATGTATGGACCATATCATCTCACTTTACACATTAGATGTTAGCATCTTATACTGCTAGTTTGGTGCTTTCTGTAGCATTGTAAGATGATCCCTCATTTAGATATCAAAATAAAAATGTGTTCTTCCTTAAGTATGCACCGTTTTATGGATCGTGTTTCGAGACATCACGTGATGATCGGGTGTACTCGACTCTACGCTTTCATAGAAACGGGTGTAAGACAGTCTTACACATGCGAGTACTAAGGTTCTTACTTGGCGAGCCTAGCATGTACAGACATGGCCTCGGAACACGGACCGAAAGGTTAAGCATGAGTCATATAGTTGATATGATGCCCATATAGATGCTTGCCTTTGAAGATACATCAACTCACGTGATGATCAGACTTGGTGTAGTGGATTTGGTTCATGTAATCACCAAAAAGACACGAGGGATGCCGTTTTTGAGTGGGAGTTTATTTCTAATTTGGATTAGTCGAACCAAATTTGTCATAAATTAAATCAAAGTGAATTTGCATAGTTTGTTTTAGTCATTGGCATTCGTTTTCTACCTTATGCTTAGTTTTTTATTTGAGATAATAGAACTATAGAATTCTGGATATTTACTTTACGAACTGGTATCGTATTGTTTTGAATGTCAATTTAAAGTTTATAAGTCCTATTGCAAACTTTCAGCAAACTCTATTTACTCCATGAAGTTTAATAAGTAGTATTAAATCAAGAGTAAGAATTCCAATGTTAGTATCTAAAGTATCATGTTTGCCTCCATGATTATTGATATTCAAAAGTTGTTTTAATATCAAGATTATATTGGAGCTGAAAATTGTTTTAGAAACCATCATGTGTGAAAGATATTGTGATATCTGAAACAATGTTTTTGGTTGCATTATGATAGAGTATAATTTAGCAAAATACATGTTCTCATATTGTATGAGAATTTGTGAAGGTTGGAGATGCTAGGCATCCGAATCTACCAAAAAGGTTTTGGGAACTGATATTATACTCGCGATTCTTCCTTATAGGCTATAGTAGCTTGATCATGAAAGTTCTCATGATAAGGATGAATAGAAGATGTAAGTAAAATGTTTACTACACTAATAGATTACTAAAGAATGGATTTTTGAAAGAATGTCAAACGTTTGATGATGGTGATCCACTTCAAAGTGCAAGTCCAAAGGTATTAGTATTTGATTATATACAAGCTTTGTACCATGTGTCATGTTGATGACACCACTATTGATGTTGATAGATTCTTTTAAAAGAAAAGGAATTGCTGAAAGAGAATCTATAAAATATTTGGCAGAAAATAAAAGGTTGGAGATGTCCAACTTGGGTATATAGAAGATATACATGTTATGGTTGTATTCCTTGCTTATTAAACAATGTGGTTCTTATGTATTGGATACCGATATTGGATACCGAATTGGTTGGTATGAAGTGTCATACAGGACAACGCAATTCATGAACTGCAATGGCCTAAGTAACTAGCAAGAGAATAGGTGATGATGATCATCGAAAACAAATAAAGTGTTATTGCGCTTTTTCGTTGTCGTCAAACCTAGCCTCCAGGATTTGTTTTAATAATTGTTATTTTGTTCCGGTATTACGAGAACAATGGTTGTTAAAATAATTACCGTATTCCATAAAGGATGGACGAACTTTTACAAGTCTAGTGGGAGAAATCACATCCATAAACACGATTGCTAAAATGTCGCAAGACAAATGATTGAAAGATCACTTATGAAGTGACATTGCTGTTTAAATTATATTGGAAAGAAAACATAAAGAAACTCCATGTTGATGGATTTTTGGAGTCTTTGATTTTGATCAATTGACGCATGTGAGACTTTCCTCGAGATAATTGAAACTCCGTCCATAGCTCAGAGAGGAACGGATGACTAGATTATTGGAAATTGTGCATGCTGATGTGCATAATCCATTATGTGTAGCCATATGCGACGGATCTTTTTGCTTCATATGCTTTCTTCGAAAATTTGAGTGAATATATCTGTATATTTACTTCATAAGGAAGAAGTATGAAACATTTGAAAGTTGTTCAAAGACTTTCAAGATGAAGTGAAAAATCATTGTAAAAAGAAAATAAAGAGTTTATGATTCGATCATAAAGGAAGATATTTGAGTTACATGTTTAGCAAAACACCTAAGATTTGAGGAATTGTTCCATGAATTTGGATTTCCCGATAAACCACACGAGTATGGTATGTTGGAGAGATGAAATCAAACCATGTTTGACATTGTAAGATCAAAGGTGTCATTTATAAAACTGCCATTATGTTTTAAGGATTGAAGCTTTAGAGACTACCGCTTTTACACTGAAAAGAGCACCATCGTGATCCATTGAAATGACACCATATGAATTATGGTTTGGGATAAAACCCGAATTGTCTTTTCTTAAATGTTGGTATGCTATGCATAAGTAAAATGTTTACAACCAAAGTCAGATAAGCACGTCTTTGTAGGTTATCCCAAAGAATTTCTTGGGAATTTCTCCATAACACCGAGGACAAGAGAGTTTGTTACTTGGAATGTCAAGTTTCTTGAGAAGGATTTTTTCGTGAAAAGTTAAGTGGGAGGACAATAGAACTTTGATAAGGTTTTTGAACCTTAGCTATATGTGCTAAGTAGCGCAGCGCCGGAAAGTGTCTCGGTGGCGGCCACAATGCTCAAGGCTCTCGCGATTACAAAAGGTGTGATCTCGGAGATTAGAGTTCCTATAGAACCGTGTGGGTCAGTAAGAATCAAATTGTAAGATTTGATAAGCAAGTCGTTATTGTTTTGACAATGATGAACCGACTACATGCAAAGAAGCGATGATGGGCCCTGACTGCACAAAATGACTAGAATTCATAGAATCCGTGATAGTATCCATACATGAGAAATCAAGTTTCTGAACTTGGAAGACCCTCCGGAAAGGCGTGAAGCCTATCGGTCGTGTTTGGATCTATAAAGAAATAAGACATGGATGTTTAACATCTATGAAATAGTCAACATGTCAGAAAGAAGTTTACGACAATGTTCAAGGAGTTAACTATGACAAGATTTGATCTTTCATAGCGATATTTAGTCTTGACGGATTAGTGTAGCAACCACTACATATAATTTGGTACATGGTAATTGAATAAACAAAACAATGTTCTTCTAATAGAACGGTTACCTAGGACGTGTACATGACACGGTCCAAAGGGTTTTGTTAATTCAAAGGGTGCTAAAAGGGCATGCAAACTTCAATAGTTGAAGTAAGCATAGCGGAGTTGGAATCTTCACCATGATGAAACTATTAAAAGAGTTTAAATTCATCGGAGATGATGAAGATGCTTGCATTTGCAAGAAATTAAGTGGGAGCGCTGAGACATATTTCTAATACATTATGTAGAGGACATATTGTTGATTGGAAATGATGTATCTTGTATTGACACGAGGTAAGAATTTCATTAAAATAAGATTTCGATGAAAGACTTGGGCAAAACCGGAATATTAGGCATCAATATCTATATGGATAGATTAAGGCGCTAATATGGTTGTGCCAGACATACATATATGAGATATTGAAAGGGTTCAATATGGAAACAACAAGAAAGGTTCTTGCTGCATGGAAAGGATTGTATCAAAATTCAAGTGTATCAACACTTGGTGAGTAAAATCACATGAAGATTTTGATCGATTATACCATGATATGTATATATCCAGAATGTCCTATGCTCTAAATGTTATGAGCACATACCAGAATGATTCATGAGATGATCATTGGACGATAGTGAAGATATTCTTATGAGCTTTGGAAGAACTAAGAATATATAATGTATAAGTGACAAATAGTTAAAGGTAGTTCATTGTAAAGTGTTACATCGATACTAGTTTTGTCACAAGATACAAATTAAATTTATCTCAATTTACACTATGGGTGGCACAATGTAATGGAAAGGATGTTCCATGATGGATTTGGATGAGTTCCAAAGTTGAGACATTGTGACGGATACTACAACAAAAGGCTAAGTATATGACTGTTATAGTAGCAGCATAGGAGGGCATTTGTGTTAAGTAGTTTGTTATCAAACTAGGTGTGGTTCAAAGTGGGCTAATACTATGAAGATATATTGTGTGACAATAATATCAACATATTTTAACCGGAATGTACTAAAGGTGTCACCAAAGGACCAAATTTATACAATGCCATCTCATTTGAGAATGAGTGATGCGTAGAGACGCAAAGACATGCAAATACACACGGACCTGAAACTGTCAGATCCGGAGATTATGTTAACCACTAGCAATCACGTATATGCAACACCAGAAAGCCATAGGTGTTCAATACGCAAAGTTATTCAAACTAGATTATTGACTCTAGTGTAAGTGGGAGACTGAAGGGAATATGCCTGAGAGGCAATAATAAAGTGGTTATTATCTTATTCCATGTTTATGATAAATCTTTATTTTACATGCTATAATTGTATTGATCGGAAACGTCAATAAATGAATGTTTAATAAACAAAAAGGGTTCCTAGTTATGCCTCTCTTATAGACTAGCTCGTTGATTAACAAGATGATCAAGGTTTCCTGATCATGGATATTGGATCTTCTTAATAACGAGGTCACAACATTGGTGGAATGATGTGATGAACATTCATCCGAAGTATAGCATTACGATCATAGTCATTATGTTTATATTGCTATAACATCATACGAAGTAATCTTTATCCTTAGACCATGAGATCATGTTAATTGCTAACACCGGAAGAGTATCTTGATAACATCAAACGTCACACCATAACAGGGTGACTATAAAGATGGGTTCAGTGCTACGAAGGTGTTATGTTGAGGCTCATGGATCAAGAGTGGAATTTGTCAATCCCGATGACGGATAGATATACTCTGGGCCCTCTCGGTGATATCACATTGAAATATCTTGCAAGCAAGTGATGTGATCACTAGAATGTTATATCACGAGAACGAGAAAAGAGTGCATGTCGGTAACGAGATCAAACTAGGTATGGAGATACCAATGATCGAATCTCGGACATGTAATATATCGCGAGACAAAGGGATTTAGTTACAAGCGTTAAAGGTTCTCACGACCACAGAAGTCATCGTTGAATGTGTAGGAGTCAGTATGGATCTCTAGGTCCCGCTACTGATTATTGATCGGAGAGGGGTCTCGATCATGTCTGCATTATTCACGAACCATTGGGTCACACACTTAAGGGATACCGACACAATTTGGAGCAAATATGTTTCAGATAAAGATTTAAGAAAGCGCTGGAATTATTTCAATAGACACCGAAACTGTTTCGGGTGAAATTGCTGAAATTGGTTCTACATGTAATATTGAAATGTTGCAGGGGTTTTATGTGAATGTTTGTTAATTAAAGTAATTAACAAAATTCTGAATAAAAATAATAAAAGAGATTTATTAACAAAAGTTCTCGTTGGATCTATGTCCACCCGTTGCTTTGTACCTAGTAGATAGATCTTGGCGTGTACTTCACACCGTAGGTAATTTTTTGTTTTCTATGCTGCGGACCCAACAGATATTGCATGTCTGTTCTTTTCCTAAACCACATTGATCCACTTGTGTCATCGCATGTGTGTTCTTTTTGTAAAACACATCCATACACTAGTGACATTTGCATGGGTGTTATTTTCCTAAACCACATGGATCCACTATATTCATTGCATATGTGTTCTTTTCCTAAACCACATGGATCCACTAGTGTCATTACATGTGTGTTGTTTTACTAAACCACATGGATCCACTAGTGATATTGCATGTGTGTTCTTTTCCTAAAACACGTTGATCCACAGGTCACATTTGCATGTGTGTTCTTTTCCTAAACCACATGGATCCACTTGAGTCATGGCATGTGTGTTCTTTTCCTAAACCACATGGATCCACTTGTGCAATTTGCATGTTTATTCTTTTCCTAAACCACATGGATCCACTAGTGACATTGCATGTGTGTCCTTTTCTTAAAACACATTGATACACTCGTGACATTTGCATGTGTGTTCTTTTTCCTAAACCACATGGATCCACTTGATTCATGGCATGTGTGTTCATTTCCTAAACCACATGGATCCACTGGTGAAATTTGCATGTGTGTTCTTTTCCTATACCACATGGATCCGCTTGAGTCATTGCATGTTTGTTCTTTCGCTAAACAACATGGATCCACTGGTAAAATTTGCATGTGTGTTCTTTTCCTAAACCACGTTGATCCACCAGTGTCATTGCATGTGTGTTCTTTTTCCTAAACCACATGGATCCACTTGATTCATGGCATGTGTGTTCTTTTCCTAAACCACATGGATCCACTGGTGAAATTTGCATGTGTGTTCTTTTCCTATACCACATGGATCCGCTTGAGTCATTGCATGTGTATTCTTTCCCTAAACAACATGGATCCACTGGTAAAATTTGCATGTGTGTTCTTTTCCTAAACCACGTTGATCCACCAGTGTCATTGCATGTGTGTTATTTTCCTAAACCACATGGATCGACTGGTGACATTACATGTGTGATCTTCTCCTAAACCATAGTGATCCACTAGTGTCATTGCATGTGTGTTCTTTTCCTGAACCACATGGATCCATTGATAATATTGCATGTGTGTTCTTTTCCTAAACCACACCGATCCATTGGTGTTATTGCATGTGTGTTCTTTTCCTGAACCACATGGATCCACTGATGACATTGCATGTGTATTCTTTTGCTGAACCACATTGATCCACTAGTGTCATTGCATGTGTGTTGTTTTCAGGAACCACATTGATCCACTAGTGTCATTGCATGTATGTTCGTTTCCTAAACCACATGGATCCACTTGAGTTATTGCATGTGTGGACTTTTCCTAAACCCGCTGGATCCACTTGTGACATTTGCATGTGTGTTCTTTTCCTAAACCACATTGATCCACTATTGTCATGACATGTGCGTTCTTTTCCTAAACCACATGCATCCACTTCGGACATTGCGTGTCTATTCTTTTCCTGAACCTCATTTATCCACTAGTGGCATTGCATGTGTGTTGTTTTCGGAACCACATGGATCCGCTGATGATACTGCATGTGTGTTATTTTCCTAAACCACATTGAACCACTTGTGCCATTGCATGTGTGTTCTTTTCGTCAAACACATTGATCCACTAGTGACATTTGCATGGGTGTTATTTTCCTAAACCACATGGATCCACTATTGAAATTTGCATGTGTGTTCTTTTCCGAAACCACATGGATCCGCTGCAGTCATTGCATGTGTGTTCTTTTCCTAAACCACATCGATCCACGTGTGTCATTACATGTGTGTTCTTTTCCTAAACCACATGGATCTACTAGTGACATTGCATGTGTGGTCTTTTTCTAAAACACGTTGATCCACCGACGACATTTGCATGTGTATTATTTTCCTAAATCACATGGATCCACTGTTGAAATTTGCATGTGTGTTGTTTTTCTAAACCACAATGATACACCGGCGTCATTGCATGTGTATTCTTTTCCTAAACCATAGGGATCCACTGGTGACATTACATGTGTGTTCTTCTCCTAAAACATCTTGATCCACTTGTGTCATTGCATGTGTGTTCTTTTCCTGAACCACATTGATCCACTGGTGTCATGGCATGTGTGTTCTTTTCCTAAACCACATTGATTCACTTGTGTCATTATATATGTGTTCTTTTCTTTAACCACGTAGATCCACTAGTTTCATTGCATGTGTCTTAAGTTCCTAAACCACATGGATCCACTAGTGACATTGCATGTGTGTTCTTTTCCTAAACAACATTGATCCACTAGTGACATTGCATGTTTGTTCTTTTCCTTAACCACATGGTTCCACTTGAGTCATTGCATGTGTGTTCTTTTCCTAAACCACATTGATCCACTTGTGACATTTGAATGTGTGTTCTTTTCCTAAACCACATTGATCCAATACTATCATTACATGTGTGGTCTTTTCCTAAATCACATGCATCCACTGGTGACATTACATGTCTATTCTTTTCATGAACCACATTTATCCACTAGTGGCAGTGCATGTGTGTTATTTTCCTGAACCACATGGATCCACTGATGACATTGCATGTGTGGCCTTTTCCTGAACCACATGGATCCACTCGAGTCATTGCATGTGTGTTCTTTTCCTAAACCACATGGATCCACTGGTGTCATTACATGTGTGTTCTTTTACTAAACCACATGGTTCCACTAGTGATATAGCATGCGTGTTCTTTTCCTAAAACACATTGATCCACTGGTGACATTTGCATGTGTGTTCTTTTCCTAAACCACATGGATCCACTAGTGACATTGCATGGTGTGTTCTTTTCCTAAAACACATTGATACACATGTGACATTTGCATGTGTGTTCTTCTCCTAAACCACATGGATCCACTTGAGTCATTACATGTGTGTTCTTTTCCTAAACCACATGGATCCACTTGTGACATTTGCATGTGTGTTCTTTTCCTAAACCACATTGATCCACAACCGACATTACATGTGCGTTCCTTTCCTAAACCACATGCATCCACTGTTGACATTGCATATCTATTCTTTTCCTGAACCACATTTATCCACTAGGGGCATTGCATGTGTGTTCTTTTCCCGAATCACATGGATCCACTGATGATATTGCATGTGTATTCTTTTCCTAAACCAAATTGATCCACTTGTGTCATTGCATGTGTGTTCTTTTTGTAGAACACATCCATACACTAGTGACATTTGCATGGGTGTTATTTTCCTAAACCACATGGATCCACTGGATTCATTGCATGTGTGTTCTTTTCCTAAACCACATGGATCCACTAGTGTCATTGCATGTGTGTTCTTTTACGAAACCACATAGATCCACTAGTGATATTGCATGTGTGTTCTTTTCCTAAAACACATTGATCCACTGGTGACATTTGCATGGGTGTTATTTTCCTAAACCACATGGATCCACTTGAGTCATGGCATGTGTGTTATTTTCCTAAACCATATGGATCCACTGGTGAAGTTTGCATGTGTGTTCTTTTCCTCAACCACATGGATCCACTAGTGACATTGCATGTGTGTTCTTTTCCCAAATGACATTGATCCGCTAGTGTCATTGCATATGTGTTCTTTATCTGAACCATATGGATCCACTAGTGGCATTGCATGTGTGTTATGTTCCTAAACCACATGTATCCACTAGTGACATTGCATGTGTGTTCTTTTCCTCAACCACATTGATCCACTGGTGACATTGCATGTTTGTTCTTTTTCTAAACCACATGGATCCACGAGAGTCATTACATGTCTGATCTTTTCCTAAACCACATGGATCCACTTGTGACATTTGCATGTGTGTTCTTTTCCTAAACCACATTGATCCACTATTGTCATGACATGTGCGTTCTTTTCCTAAACCACATGCATCCACTTCGGACATAACGTGTCTATTCTTTTCCTGAACCTCATTTATCCACTAGTGGCATTGCATGTGTGTTGTTTTCCCGAATCACAAGGATCCACTGATGATACTGCATGTGTGTTCTTTTCCTAAACCACATTGATCCACTTGTGTCATTGCATGTGTGTTCTTTTTGTAAAACACATCCATACACTAGTGACATTTGCATGGGTGTTATTTTCCTGAACCACATGGATCCACTGGATTCATTGCATGTGTGTTCTTTTCCTAAACCACATGGATCCATTGCTGTCATTGCATGTGTGTTCTTTTACTAAACCACATGGATCCACTAGTGATATTGCATGTGTGTTCTTTTCCTAAAACACATTGATCCACTAGTGACATTTGCATGTGTCTTCTTTTCCTAAACCACATGGATCCATTGGAGTCATTACATGTCTATTCTTTTCCTAAACTACATGGATCCACTAGTGAAATTTGCATGTGTGTTCTTTTCGTAAACCACATGGATCCACTAGTGAAATTTGCATGTATGTTCTTTTGTTAAAACACATTGATCCACTGGTGACAGTGGCATGTGTGTTCTTTTCCTATACCACATGGATCCACTTGAGTCATGGCATGTGTGTTCATTTCCTAAACCACATGGATCCACTGGTGAAATTTGCATGTGTGTTCTTTTCCTAAACCACATTGATCCACTAGTGTCATTGCATGTGTGTTCTGTTCCTAAACCACATGTATCCACTAGTGACATTGCATGTGTGTTCTTTTCCTAAAACACATGGATCCACGGGTGTCATTACATGTGTGTTCTTTTATTAAACCACATGGATCCATTGATATATTGCATGTGTTCTTTTCCTAAACCACACTGATCCATTGGTGTCATTGCATGTGTGTTCTTTTCCTGAACCACACGGATCCACTTATGACATTGCATGTGTGTTCTTTTCGTGAACCACCGTGATCAACTAGTGTCATTGCATATGTGTTCCTTTCCTGAACCACATTGATCCACTAGTGTCATTTCATGTGTGTTCTTTTCTGGAACCACATGGATCCGCTGATGGCATTGCATGTGTGTTATTTTACTAAAAAACATTGATCCACTTGTGTCATTGCATGTGTGTTCTTTTCGTCAAACACATTCCTCCACTAGTAACATTTGCATGGGTGTTATTTTCCCAAACCACATGGATCCACTGGAGTCATTGCATGTGTGTTCTTTTTCTAAACCACATGGATCAATGTGTGTCGTTACATGTATATTCTTTTCCTAAACCACATGGATCCACTAGTGCCATTGAATGTGTGTACTTCTCCTTAACCATAGTGATCAGCTGGTGTCATTCCATGTGTGTTCTTTTCCCGAACCACATTGATCCGCTAGTGTCATTGCATGTGTGTTCTTTTCCCAAACGACATGGATCCTCTGGTGTCATTGCATATGTGGTCTTTATCTGAACCATATGGATCCACTAGTGTCATTGCATGTGTGTTCTGTTCCTAAACCACATGTATCCACTAGTGACATGTGTTCTTTTCCTGAACCACATTGATCCACTGGTGACATTGCATGTTTGTTCTTTTTATAAATCACATGGATCCACTAGAGTCATTACATGTGTGTTATTTTCTTGAACCACATGGATCCACTTGTGACATTTGCATGTGTGTTCTTTTCCTAAACCACATTGATCCACTACTGTCGTTACATGTGCATTCTTTTCATGAACCACATTGATCCACTGGTGACATTGCATGTGTGTTGTTTTCCCGAATCACATGGATCCACTGATGATATTGCATGTGTGTTCTTTTCCTAAACCAAATTGATCCACTTCTGTCATTGCATGTGTGTTCTTTTCGTAAACCACATCCATACACTAGTGACATTTTCATGGGTGTTATTTTTATAAACCAGATGGATCAACTATATTCATTGCATGTGTGTTATTTTCCTAAACCACATGGATCCACTTGAGTCATGGCATGTGTGTTCTTTTCCTAAACCACATGGATCCACTTGTGAAATATGCATGTGTGTTATTTTCCTATAGCACAATAATCCACTACTCTCATTGCATGTGTGTTCTTTTCGTAAACCACATGGATCCACTTGTGACATTTGCATGTGTGTTCTTTTCCGAAATCACATTGATCCACTACTATCATTACATGTGCATTCTTATTCTAAACCACATGCATCCACTGGTGTCATTGCATGTGTGTTCTGTTCCTAAACCACATGTATCCACTAGTGACATTGCATGTGTGTTCTTTTCCTAAAACACATGGATCCACGGGTGTCATTACATGTGTGTTCTTTTATTAAACCACATGGATCCATTGATATATTGCATGTGTTCTTTTCCTAAACCACACTGATCCATTGGTGTCATTGCATGTGTGTTCTTTTCCTGAACCACACGGATCCACTTATGACATTGCATGTGTGTTCTTTTCGTGAACCACCGTGATCAACTAGTGTCATTGCATATGTGTTCCTTTCCTGAACCGCATTGATCCACTAGTATCATTGCATGTGTGTTCGTTTCCTAAACCACATGGATCCACTAGAGTTATTGCATGTGTGTTTTCTTCCTAAACCAGATGGATCCAGTTGTGACATTTTCATGTGTGTTCTTTTCCTAAACCACATTGATCCACTATTGTCATTACATGTGTGTTCATTTCCAGAACCACATGCATCCACTAGTGACATTGCATGTGTGTTCTTTTACTAAAGCACATTGATCCACTAGTGTCATTTCATGTGTGTTCTTTTCTGGAACCACATGGATCCGCTGATGGCATTTCATGTGTGTTATTTTACTAAAAAACATTGATCCACTTGTGTCATTGCATGTGTCTTCTTTTCGTCAAACACATTCATCCACTAGTAACATTTGCATGGGTGTTATTTTCCCAAACCAGATGGATCCACTGGAGTCATTGCATGTGTGTTCTTTTTCTAAACCACATGGATCAATGTGTGTCGTTACATGTATATTCTTCTTTTCCTAAACCACATGGATCCACTAGTGCCATTGAATGTGTGTACTTCTCCTTAACCATAGTGATCAGCTGGTGTCATTCCATGTGTGTTCTTTTCCCGAACCACATTGATCCGCTAGTGTCATTGCATGTGTGTTCTTTTCCCAAACGACATGGATCCTCTGGTGTCATTGCATATGTGGTCTTTATCTGAACCATATGGATCCACTAGTGTCATTGCATGTGTGTTCTGTTCCTAAACCACATGTATCCACTAGTGACATGTGTTCTTTTCCTGAACCACATTGATCCACTGGTGACATTGCATGTTTGTTCTTTTTATAAATCACATGGATCCACTAGAGTCATTACATGTGTGTTATTTTCTTGAACCACATGGATCCACTTGTGACATTTGCATGTGTGTTCTTTTCCTAAACCACATTGATCCACTACTGTCGTTACATGTGCATTCTTTTCCTGAACCACATTGATCCACTGGTGACATTGCATGTGTGTTGTTTTCCCGAATCACATGGATCCACTGATGATATTGCATGTGTGTTCTTTTCCTAAACCAAATTGATCCACTTCTGTCATTGCATGTGTGTTCTTTTCGTAAACCACATCCATACACTAGTGACATTTTCATGGGTGTTATTTTT
>OU342743.1:352360033-352495133 GCA_910589775.1 Avena eriantha | reverse complement strand
TTATTTTCCTAAACCACATGGATCCACTGTGTAATTGCATGTATGTTCTTTTCCTAAACCACATGGATCCACTAGAGTCATTGCATGTGTGTTCTTTTTCTAAACCCCATTGATCCATTGGTGTCATTGCATGTGTGTTCATTTCCTAAACCACATGGATCCACTAGTGACATTGCATGTGTTTTCTTTTCGTAAACCACATGGATCCACTAGTGACATTGCATATGTGTTATTTTTCTAAAACACATTAATCCACTGGTGACATTTGAATGTGTTTTCTTTTCCTAAAGCACGTGGATCCTCTATAGTCATTGCATGTGTGTTCATTTCCTAACCAGAGGGATCCGCTGGTGTCATTGCATAGTGTTCTTTTGCTAAACCACATGGATCCACTATTGTCATTGCATGTGTGTTATGTTCCAAAACCACATGGATCCACATGTGACATTTGCATGTGTGTTCTTTTCCTGAACCACATGGATCCACTGGTGACATTGCATGTGTCTTCTTCTCTTGAACCATAGTGATCCTCTGGTGTCATTGCAGGTGTGTTATTTTCCTAAACCACATGGATCCACTAATGACTTTGCATGTGTGTTGTTTTCCTAAACCACATTGATCCACTGGTGTCATTGCATGTGTTCTCTTTTCCTAAAAGACATTGATCCACTTGTGACATTTGCATGTGTGTTCTTTGCCTAAACCACATGGATCCACTAGTGTCATTGCACGTGTGTTGTTTTCCTAAACCACATTGATCCACTGGTGTCATTGCATGTGTGCTCTTTTCCTCAACCACATTGATCCACTGGTGCCATTGCACGCGTGTTATTTTCCTGAACCACATTGAATCACTGGTGGCATTTAATTTCCATATGTGTTATTTTCCTAATCCACATGGATCTAGTTGAGTCATTGCATGTGTGTTCTTTTCCTAAACAACATTGATCCACTTGTGAGATTTGCATGTGTGTTCCTTTACTAAATCACATTGATCCACTGGTGACATTGCATGTGTCTTATTTTCCTAAACCACATGGATCCACTGTGTAATTGCATGTATGTTCTTTTCCTAAACCACATGGATCCACTAGAGTCATTGCATGTGTGTTCTTTTTCTAAACCCCATTGATCCATTGGTGTCATTGCATGTGTGTTCATTTCCTAAACCACATGGATCCACTAGTGACATTGCATGTGTTTTCTTTTCGTAAACCACATGGATCCACTAGTGACATTGCATATGTGTTATTTTTCTAAAAAAAATTAATCCACTGGTGACATTTGAATGTGTTTTCTTTTCCTAAAGCACATGGATCCTCTATAGTCATTGCATGTGTGTTCATTTCCTAACCAGAGGGATCCGCTGGTGTCATTGCATATGTGTTCTTTTGCTAAACCACATGGATCCACTATTGTCATTGCATGTGTGTTATGTTCCAAAACCACATGGATCCACATGTGACATTTGCATGTGTGTTCTTTTCCTGAACCACATGGATCCACTGGTGACATTGCATGTGTCTTCTTCTCTTGAACCATAGTGATCCTCTAGTGTCATTGCAGGTGTGTTATTTTCCTAAACCACATGGATCCACTAATGACTTTGCATGTGTGTTGTTTTCCTAAACCACATTGATCCACTGGTGTCATTGCATGTGTTCTCTTTTCCTAAAAGACATTGATCCACTTGTGACATTTGCATGTGTGTTCTTTGCCTAAACCACATGGATCCACTAGTGTCATTGCACGTGTGTTCTTTTCCTAAACCACATTGATCCACTGGTGTCATTGCATGTGTGCTCTTTTCCTCAACCACATTGATCCACTGATGTCATTGCACGCGTGTTATTTTCCTGAACCACATTGAATCACTGGTGGCATTTAATTTCCATATGTGTTATTTTCCTAATCCACATGGATCTAGTTGAGTCATTGCATGTGTGTTCTTTTCCTAAACAACATTGATCCACTTGTGAGATTTGCATGTGTGTTCCTTTACTAAATCACATTGATCCACTGGTGACATTGCATGTGTCTTATTTTCCTAAACCACATGGATCCACTGTGTAATTGCATGTATGTTCTTTTCCTAAACCACATGGATCCACTAGAGTTATTGCATGTGTGTTCTTTTCCTAAACCCCATTGATCCATTGGTGTCATTGCATGTGTGTTCATTTCCTAAAGCACATGGATCCACTAGTGACATTGCATGTGTTTTCTTTTCGTAAACCACATGGATCCACTAGTTACATTGCATATGTGTTATTTTTCTAAAACACATTAATCTACTGGTGACATTTGAATGTGTTTTCTTTTCCTAAAGAACGTGGATCCTCTATAGTCATTGCATGTGTGTTCATTTCCTAACCAGAGGGATCCGCTGGTGTCATTGCATATGTGTTCTTTTGCTAAACCACATGGATCCACTATTGTCATTGGATGTGTGTTATGTTCCAAAACCACATGGATCCACATGTGACATTTGCATGTGTGTTCTTTTCCTAAACCACATGGATCCACAGGTGACATTGCATGTGTGTTCTTTTCCAAAATCACTTGGATCCACTAGTGACATTGCATATGTGTTCTTTTCCTAAACCACATTGATCCACCGGTGACATTTGCATGTGTGTTCTTTTCCTAAACCACATGGATCCAGTGGTGATATTTGCATGTCTATTCTTTTCCTAAACAACATTGATCCACTAGTGTCATTGCATGCGTGTTCTTTTCCTAAAATTCATTGATCCACTAGTGACATTTTCATGTGTGTTATTTTCCTAAACCACAAGGATCCACTGGAGTCATTGCATGTGTGTTCTTTTCCTAAACCACATGGATCCACTGGTGTCATTGCACGTGTGTTCTTTTCCAAAACTACATGGATCCACTCGTGACATTGCATGTGTGTTCTTTTCGTAAAACATATCGATCCGTTGGTGACATTTGAATGTGTGTTCTTTTCCTAAACCACATGGACCCACTTGAGTCATTGCATGTGTGTTATTTTCCTAAACCACATGGATCCACTAGTGAAATTTGCATGTGTGTTCTTTTCCTAAACCACATTGATCCACTGGTGTCATTGTATGTGTGTTCTTTTCCTAAACCACATGGATCCACTTGTGACATTGCAGGTGTGTTCTTCTCTTGAACCATAGTGATCATCTGGTGTCACTGCATTTGTGTTCTTTTCCCAAACCACATGGATCCACTAATGACATTGCATGTGTGTTGTTTTCCTGAACCACATTGATCCACTTGTGTCATTGCATGTGTGTTGCTTTCCTAAAACACATCGATCCACTAGTTACATTTGCATGTGTTCTTTTGCTAAACCACATGGATCCATTGGAGTCATTGCATGTGTGTTTATTTCCTAAACCACATGGATCAACTGGTGAAATATCATGTGTGTTCTTTTCCTGAACCACATTGATCCATTGGTGTCATTGCATGTGTGGTGTTTTCCTCAACCACATTGATCCACTAGTGTCATTGCACGTCTGTTCTTTTCCTGAACCACATTGATCCACTAGTGTCATTTGCATGTGTGTTCTTTTCCTAAACAACATGATCCACAAGTATCACTTCATATGTGTTCTTTTCTTAAACCACATGGATCCATTGGTGTCATTGCATGTGTGTTCTGTTCCTAAGCCACATTGATCAACTGGTTACATTGCATGTGTGTTCTTTTCCTGAACCACATGGATCCACTGGTGACATTGCATGTGTCTTCTTCTCTTGAACCATAGTGATCATCTTGTGTCATTTGCATGTGTCTTATTTTCCTAAACCACATGGATCCACTAATGACTTTGCATGTGTGTTGTTTTCCTAAACCACATTGATCCACTTCGTCATTGCATGTGTTCTCTTTTCCTAAAAGACATTTATCCACTTATGACATTTGCATGTGTGTTCTTTTCCTAAACCACATGGATCCTCTTGAGTCATTGCATGTTTGTTCTTTTCCTAAACCACAGGGATCCACTAGGTACATTGCATGTGTGTTCTATTCCTAAACCACATTGATCCACTGGTGTCATTGCACGTGTGTTCTTTTCCTAAACCACATTGATCCACTGGTGTCATTGCATGTGTGCTCTTTTCCTCAACCACATTGATCCACTGGTGTCATTGCACGCGTGTTATTTTCCTGAACCACATTGAATCACTGGTGGCATTTAATTTGCATATGTCTTATTTTCCTAATACACATGGATCTAGTTGAGTCATTGCATGTGTGCTCTTTTCCTAAACAACATTGATCCACTTGTGACATTTGCATGTGTGTTCTTTTCCTAAACCACATGGATCCTCTTGAGTCATTGCATGTGTGTTCTTTTTCTAAAACATATTGATCCATAGGTGACATTGCATGTGTGTTCTTCTCCTGAACCATAGTGATCCTCTAGTGTCATTGCATGTGTGTTGTTTTCCTAAACCACATTGATCCACTTGTGTCTTTGCATGTGTGTTCCTTTCCAAAAACACATTGATCCAGTAGTGACATTTGGATGTGTGTTATTTTCTAAACCACATGGATCCATTAGAGTCATTGCATGTGTGTTCTTTTCCTAAACCGCATGGATCCACTAGTGAAATTGCACGTGTGTTGTTTTCCTGAACCACATTGATACACTGGTGTCATTGCATGTGTGCTCTTTTGCTCAACCACATTGATCCACTGGTGTCATTGCACATGTTTTCATTTCCTAAACAGCATTTATCCACTGGTGTCATTTGCTTGTGTGTTATTTTCCTAAACCACATGGATCCACCGGTGTCATTGCATATGTATTCTTTTCCTAACCCACATGGATCGACTGGTGTCATTGCATGTGTGTTCTATTCCTAAACCACATGGATCCACTAGTGACATTTGCATGTGTGATATTTTCCTAAACCATATGGATCCCCAGGAGTCATTGCATGTGTGTACTTTTCCTGAACCACATGGATCCACTAGTCTCGTTGCATGTGTGTTCTTTTTCCTAAACCACATGGATCCACTAGTGACATTGCATGTGTGTTCTTTTCCTAAAACATATTGATCCATTGGTGACATTTTCATGTGTGTTCTTTTCCTAAACCACATGGATCCACTTGAGTCATTGCATGTGTGTTGTTTTGCTAAACCACATGGATCCACTGGTGAAATTTGCATGTGTGTGATTTTTCTAAACCACATTGATCCACTGGTGTCATTGCATGTGTGTTCTTTTCCCAAACCACGTGGATCCACTTGTGAAATTGCATGTGCGTTCTTCTCCTGAACCATAGTGATACTCTGGTGTCTTTGCATGTGTGTTGTTTTCCTCAAACACATTGATCCACTGGTGTCATTGCACGTGTTTTCGTTTCCTGAACCACATTTATGCACTAGTGTCATTTTCATGTGTATTCTTTTCCTAAACCACATGGATCCACTGGTGTCATTGCATATGTGTTCTTTTTCTAACCCACATAGATCGGTTGGAGTCATTGCATGTGTGTTCTATTCCTAAACCACATGGATCCACTAGTGACATTGCATGTGTGTTCTTTTCCTAAACCACATGGATCCACCGGTGAAATTAGCATATGTGTTCTTTTCCTAAACAACATTCATCCACTAGTGCCATTGCATGTGTGTTCTTTCCCTAAATCCCATGGATCCACTAGAGACATTGCATGTGTGTTCTTCTCCTGAACCATAGTGATCCTCTGGTGTCATTGAATGTGTGGTCTTTTGCCGAACCACATGGATCCACTGATGACATTGCATATGTTTTGTTTTCCTCAAGCACATTGATGCACTGGTGTCACTGCATGCGTGCTCCTTTCCTAAAACACATTGATCCACTAGTGACATTTGCATGTGTGTTCTTTTCCTAAACCACATGGATCCACTAGTGACATTGCATCTGTGTTGTTTTCCTAAAACATATTTACCCATTGGTGTCATTTGCATCTGTGTTGTTTTCCTGAAACACATTGACCCACTGGTGTCATTTGCATGTGTGTTCTTTTCCTAAACCATATGGATCCAGTAATGACTTTGCATGTGTGTTGTTTTCCTAAACCACATGGATCCACTTGTTACATTGCATGTGTGTTCTTTCCCTAAACCACAAAGATCCACTAGTGACATTGCATGTGTGTACTTTTCCTAAAACACATTGATACACTGGTGATATTAGCATGTGTGTTCTTTTCCTAAACCAGATGGATCCACTTGTGACATTGCATGTGTGTTCTTTCACTAAACCACATGGATCCACTAGTGACATTGCATGTGTGTTCTTTTCCTAAAACACATTGATCTACTGGTGATATTGGCATGTGTGTTCTTTTCCTAAACCACATGGATCCTCTAGAGTTATTGCATGCATGTTCTTTTCCTAAACCACACGGATCCACTGGTGACATTTGTATGTGTGTTCTTTTCCTAAACCACATGGATCAACTTTAGTCATTACATGTGTGTTATGTTCCTAAACCACATGGATCCACTATGAAGTTTGCATGTGTATTCTTTTCCTAAATGAAATTGATCCACAGGTGTCATTACATGTGTGTTCTTTTCCTAAAACATGTTTATCCATTAGTGACATTTGCATGTGTGTTATTTTCCTAAACCACATGGATCCACTAGAGTCATTGCATTTGTGTTCTTTTCCTAAACCACATGGATCCACTAGTGACATTGCAAGTGTGTTCTTTTCCTAAAACATATTGATCCATTGGTGACATTTTCGTGTGTGTTCTTTTCCTAAACCACATGCATCCACTAGTGACATTGCAAGTGTGTTCTTTTCCTAAAACATATTGATCCATTGGTGACATTTTCGTGTGTGTTCTTTTCCTAAACCACATGGATCCACTTGAATCATTGCATTTGTGTTCTTTTCCTAAACCACATGCATTCGCTGGTGAAATTTGCATATGTGTTCTTTTCCTAAACCACATTGATCCACGGGTGCCATTGCATGTGTGTTCTTTCCCTAAATCACATGGATCCACTTAAGACATTGCATGTGTGTTCTTCACCTGAACCATAGTGATCCTCTGGTGTCATTGCATGTGTCTTCCTTTCCTGAATCACATGGATCCACTGATGACATTGCATGTGTGTTGTTTTCCTAAAACACATTGATCCACTGGTGTCATTGTATGTGTGTTCCTATCCTAAAACAGATTGATCCACTAGTGATATTTTCATGTGTGTTCTTTTCCTATACCACATGGATCCACTGGTGTCATTGCATGTGGGGCTCCCGGATTAATCCTCCGAGAATCCCTGTTATGCATACAACCACGATCCCATGATCAGTTAGTCGTGGCATATAATAGACAAGTATCAAAGTAAACATACAATACATAACGAATACATGCCATACCTTAGTTGCCATTATGTCTAAATCGATCAACATAAGTGGAACTTCATTAAGCGTAGAGCTCGAGCCATGCCTTAACCTACAGGCAGCTGACTGGGAGAACGTCCTAGCTCGCTTAGCCGTCAACTTCATCCTCTTCTTGATATCTGACTGAGGATATGCAATATGGTTGTTGTAGTAGGAGGGCTTCAAGAGAGGTTCTTTTCTCAAATAGTTTCTCTTGTAGATATAGCATCTACATATCTTTGTTGAAAACTTTTGTAAACCATTTTGGAAACCTTTTGAAAAGTTTTGTAAACACTAGGATTGGGGTACCCATTTGTTCACGTCTTCAGGTCGTCCCACGACCAAACTCCTTTCTCCTCCTTCTGACCATCCCATGGTCAGAACCTTTCTCCTCCTTCTGACCATCCCATGGTCAAAACCTTTCTCCTTTACGACCATCCCATGGTCAAAACATTTCTAAAGCCATTTCTTTTCCAAAATCCTTTTTGAAAACAAATCCAGCACCGCTCTACAAAAGTTTGTCCAACCTGTCCATAACCGCGGACACGGCTATTCGAATAGATTTATGCTCTGTAGTGGTTGCACACTTTACCCACACCATCTGGGTACACTACCCTAATCTACACCGATCGTGGATCAAGTAACCAATCAAGACTCTACGGATTCCCACTCGAATATAAGTGCCTACCCTATGAGTGTTGTTCCCCTCAACACCGGGACATCGGGTACCGAGGACCAACCGAAGCGAATTTTACACCTCACATAGTGGTTGCACAGGTGAAGTTGTTATAGCTAAACTGCAAAGAATCGGGTGCGTTTTTTTAAACCTTTTTCCTCCATCTTTCCTTCAACATTTTGTAAAACAAAACCTTTTTCTTACTCAACATCTCTTGGGAGGTCCCACCTCACCAAGGTTTTATCATAAAACATTTGGTAAAACTTTTCCGGGGTCTTCCCATCCTATAGCTTTGCTTCGGCTAAACCGGGGGTCTCCAAAGGGTATGGTGTATTACACCATCTACCATACTAGGGACAAGTAGGTGTCACCAAGGGGGTTGTACTTAATAGTACAAAAGTGTAATAGTTCGGAGGAGCCAAACCACTACCATCTATATCAACATATAGTAAACAATGTAGTTTTGATAAATAGTAGATAAAACATGTATAAGTAAAATCGTAGGGCAAAGCTTATGAGCAAGAAGGTGGCTTGCCTAATGATCAGAAATATGGCAATATGTCCCTGGACTTCTTCTTAGAAAACCCAATAAAACCAATAATAACCACTTCTTCTGATCTCCGAGATAATCGCAACTATCGTCGTTAGGGAGCACACATGCAAACAAGCAAGAGCACAATCAACAAAAGGCATACAAGCAACAATACATATAGCAAGCAATGAACAATACAATTTTATAATTCAGTAGGTTTTGAGTGGTTGGCGTCTACACAAGTGGAATTACCTGAAATGCCTTTGTGAGTTTTCTTTAATGATTTGGGTGCCTAAACTACTTAATTAAGGGGTTTAATTATAAGGTCCAAGTTCTGTAGGGTACCTTTGTGTAGAAATGATACCATCAGATAGGTAGTGATAATATGAAACCCACAAAAGTGGTTTCACCGAATTATCAATTTCCATTGATTTATAATGAATTTTCTATGGGGAAAAACTCTAGTTTTAGGAAATAATTCACCAGAAATTTTCTTTATGTCCAAAAATTATTTCCTTGGGTGGTTAGGTAGGGCTTGATGTACTTGTTCACTAAGAGTTGGAATCATGTCAAAATAATTACCAGAATGTCCTCAGGAAAATACCAAAGGAAGTTCTGGAGGGTTTTTGTCTTTTTCACCAGGAATATATTACAGAAGATTTTGATATGATTCTAAAAGACACATGGTAGGTATTGAGAATACCTTTCTTTAGAACTTGGATCCAACCTTTTTGGATTAATAGAACTACTATAGTCGAATTAGAGGTGAATAAATTATGCACAGAATAGTTTAGTTCACAATAAAAATCATCCAAGGGTCAATAAATTTTGTTCTCCTAGGGTTTGATAGGTATTGCTGGTCATGATCAATGGGAGGTTGATTTAGGTCAATACCAGCTTTGGTTTGGCCTAGGAAAAATTCTCAAGTCAGATACGACCTGCTTTTGTTCTATTTGCCAGAGGTATACTAGGAAACAAATTAATGTGGGGCTGGTGTGATATGCAAGGTATTACTGATACCTTTCAGTACAAAGTGGTTTTGTTCAAAATGGAGTCGTAGAATTCATAGAAGGATTTTATTAGTAGAAATGGTACATCTGTGTGGGTGATTTACTACAATTAATTGAAAACTTGTTTTGGTCCACTTGTTGTACTACATGTTAGGTAAAACAGGTAGTCACCTAAGAAAATTTAGATATGTCCATTTGGAGTTATTTACCATTTTCAAAATCGATTTAAACCAACAAGGGTAATAAACAGATTTGTAAATTAGAAAAAAGGGAAGGAGTTAGGGGCTTACTTGGCCGGTTCCAGAAGGGATTTGGGCCGGTCAGCGCAGCAGCCGACCCACTGGCACCGGATCAGTGGGTGAGAGCCGAAAAATTGAACCCGAGGTAGGGCCTGCCACTCGGTAGGAGAGGAGCGGCGAAGCGGTATGGGGAGCCACTGGCCATCCGCTTAGAGAGGATCGATGGCCGCGCTCCCTTCTCCTTCCTCGCGCCAGGCGCGGCGGCGGAAACCCAAGCCGAGCGTTGGGGAGACGCGGGGGAGGCTCACCGGAGCATCACCGGCAGCGGGAGGATGGCGGGGATGACGCAGCGCTCGACGGCAACCTCAGCAATGGGCGGAAGTCGCAGGTTCTTTGCCGAAGTGGAGTTCACATGACGGCACTCGCGGTTGTGCTCTTGGGAGCTCGCCGGAGTTCCCCCTAGGATGCGTGCATGCAAGAAAAGATAGTCGGGTGAGGTAGGAGGCAACAATAGGACCTCTAAGAAGGAGAAAATGGGAGGGCCGAGCCAGTAGAGCGAGGGCAAGATTCAACCTTAGGAAACACCCGAGAGGGCTCTTTCTCCATCCTCTCAGACATGCAAGAAGGAGGGCTGGGTGAGGATTTGCAGGGGGCCTGGAGGAGAGGTGAGGGGTGGATATGAGAGGATGGGGAAGGTCGGAGTCGACCAAGTACTCCACTACTCGGAGGAGACCGAGAGGAGAGCTTAATCTCTTCCATGGTGATGGGGAGCTCGGGATCTGGATCTGGAGCTTGAGACGGGTGAGGGGATAGGGTAGGCGTGGTCTGAGAGCTAAGGCGAGAGTTGTGCTGGCCTCCAGTCCTTTAAACCGAATGGAGAGGTCCATGGTGAGCTTGGTGCATGGAGGGGTTTGGAGGGGAGGTGCTGGCCAGGGATAGGGAAGGAGGGGTGGTGGAGAGGTGATGTGGGGCAGGGACACGACCATAGGGATAGGCGAGGTGTGCTGCAGCTGCTGTGGCTTTAAGACCAAGATTTAACTTCCCTAGGCCTAGTCTCTCTCTTTCTCTGTTTTACTTCCAAAATCAAGGGACAAGTGAGAGGTGAGTGCTATAGTAGCCTCTACTAGGGAGAAGTGTTGGTTGCTGTGGAGTAGTTCTTGACAAGTTTGAGAAGGTTTTGAGTTAACTTTAGGTCATGGTTTCGAATATCTCCATTTTTGGCCATCTTGATGATAATGAAGAACCTCATGATTTTTGATCTTGGAAAGCAAAGGTGAGGATGATGGTAGGTGGATAAGGTTAAGATGCATCTCGGTGATTTATTTAAGATTTTTTCAGAGAATTCTAGATGCACTTTGTATAAATTATTCAAATAGTGCAAACATGGTTTTCAGGAATTTATTTGGTATTTTTGAATTGGGAATGTGGAGTTTTTGATGTGATATGGTTCCAAATTTGAATACACACTTAGGGAAATTTTTCCAAGATTTATTGAGGCTTAAAAGTATTTAAAACTATTATTATTATGTTTGTGTCATTTAAGAAAATAGGCAAAAAAAAATAAAGCTTCTCAAAAATATTTAATTTTTAGTTGGGAAGGTATAGTATGAAACATGTATCTCAAATGAGCCAAAATTTGGGGAAGTGTTTTGGCAAAAACCAAACTTTCCTTCGTGAAAGGAGTTTTGGAGATTTTGTCTATTAAAGAGATTAATTAGATTTGGAGCTATAATAATTATGGATAATATTTCATAAATCTTGATGATCAAGGTAGATGATGTAGACAAGGTGTAAAAAGCATTTGCAACCTTGGGATTGGAGAAATCAAGTTAATTTTGGTGAAAACTAGATATTTAGGGATCTTGGGTAAGATTGTTTTCATGCCACCAAAACCTTGTTGCATCTTGTAGCTCAAGGCTCCCCTTGGGGGAATGGAATATATGTATGGATATACCAAGTGATGTATATCAACATGGTATAGAGGTTTGAGCTTGATCTTGTTTGGGTTCACCAAGAATTGATTTCAAACTTTGAATAAAATAAGCCTGCCAAAGCAGATAATCAACTAGCCTTCAAAACCTTGTGGGTTTAAGAAGCACAAAGATCCACTTGGAATAGGTGAAGTAGATATTGATAGAACTATATGAGTAGAACAAAACCATGCAAAGATTTAGTCCATAGAAGGTTGGATGATGGTGTGAGCTTCTATCAAAGTAGGCATGTTGACTATATTTGCAGGAATAGTTATTTTCTTGCCTGCAAAACCATCAAGAACAAGTGCGTTGGAGGATGATCAATCCAAGGGAAAGAGTTGGCCTTGGTATTCCTTAGGATGGTTAACAAGATGATTCAGATTCATTTGCAAAAATGCACAAGGGTTGAGAAAGGGACACATTCAAAAAGGTGTTGTTGGGAATCGTTTTCCAGACTTAGCCAAATTTGGCAGATTTAGGGTTTTCGACTAGAGCATGAGAGGGGATGTTTTTAATGAGTTGCAAGGTACCCAAGAATCATTAAGTGGATTATGTTTAAGTGTAGATTGATAAGAAAGGATCCATGCTTGATATTGGTCTTCATTGACTTGGAAGCTTCTAGAAGGGATCACTTCGGAAGGGGTCTGGTTAGGGGTTTTAGATGATCCCTAGTAGCTAGAGATCAGATCCAGCTTTGTATTCTTCCTTAGGGTGTGGTGATTTGGAAACATCTTGATCCTAGTGATGAGCTCCTAGAGTAGCTCATACTATCTCCTAAGCAGACAAATCAAGCAGCAGATCAAGGCAATTCATTAGACAGCAAATCAAGGCAACTCATCTTATAAACTAAGAAAATCCACTACCGGGGTTACCATCAAGCTTAGCTTGAGGTAAGGATGGGTAATTTTGAAAGGTTGGACTTTGAATAAGGTGAGAGTCCTTGGTATCTCTACCAAGAGAGGAATTCAACAGCTTAATGGAAAGGTTTTGCAAAAACCTAGAGGTAAGAGTAGTTGAAGGTTCTGTCTTGAAAACATAAGGAGATAGTATTCTATAGCTCTCCATAGTTTGATCAATAGAAGCTAATAAAATAGTTGGTTTGCAAAGGCTTCTTGGCTCAGGTTTTGAAATGCCAGAACATTTGAGAATATGGAAATTAAGCCAAGACAGTTTTGGGAAGTAGTTTTTGTCAACTAGTGTAAAGGTAAGGAGTATATCACCAAATACACATTCATAAGCATCAACAAATTCAAACAACAGGAAAACACTTCATCAATAAACAATAAAAAAGTTTTTGTTCCCCTTGATTTTTGCATTCTGGACAACTAATCAGGGTTGCTGAAATTGGGATGTTACATTGCATATGTGTTCTTTTCCTAACCCACATGGATCGACTAGTGTCATTGCATGTGTGTTCTGTTCCTAAACCACATGGATCCACTAGTGACATTGCATGTGTGTTCTTTTGCTAAACCACATGGATCCACTAGTGAAATTAGTATGTGTGTTCTTTTCCTAAACCACATTGATCCACTGATGCCATTGCATGTGTGTTCTTTCCCTAAATCACATGGATCCACTAGAGACATTGCATGTGTGTTCTTCTCCTGAACCATAGTGATCCTCTTGTGTCATTGCATGTGTGTTCTTTTCCCTAACCACATGGATCCACTGATGACATTGCATGTGTGTTGTTTGCGACAACCACATTGATCCACTGGTTTCATTGCATGTGTGTTCCTTTCCTAAAACACATTGATCCACTAGTGACATTTGCATTTGTGTTATTTTCCTAAACCACATGGATCCACTAGTGACATTGCATGTGTGTTCTTTTCCTAAAACATATTGACCCATTGGTGTCATTTGCATGTGTGTTCTTTTCCTGAAACACATTGACCCACTGATGTCATTTGCATGTGTGTTCTGTTCCTAAACCACATGGTTCCGCTGGTGTTATTGCATATATGTTCGTTTCCTAAACCACATGGATCCACTTGTGTCATTGCATGTGTGTTCTGCTCCTAAACCACATGGATCCACTTGTGACATTGCATGTGTGTTCTTTCCCTAAACCACATGGATCCACTGGTGACATTGCATGTCTGTTCTTTCCTAAAACACATTGATCCACTAGTGATATTTGCATGTGTGTTCTTTTCCTAAACCACATGGATCCACTAGAGTCATTGCATGTGTGTTGTTTTCCTGAACCACATGGATCCACTAGTGACATTTGTATGTGTGTTCTTTTCCTAAAGCACATGGATCCACTTTAGTCATTACATGTGTGTTATTTTCCTAAACCACATGGATCCACTGGTGACATTTGTATGTGTGTTCTTTTCCTAAACCCCATGGATCCACTTTAGTCATTACATGTGTGTTATTTTCCCAAACCACATGGATCCACTATGAAATTTGCATTTGTGTTCTTTTCCTTAACCACCTGATCCACTGGTGTCATTACATGTGTGTCCCTTTCCTAAAACACATTGATCAACTAGTGACATTTGCATGTGTGTTCTTTTCCTAAACCACATGGATCCACTTGTGACATTGCATCTGTGTTCTTTTCCTAAAACATATTGACCCATTGGTGTCATTTGCATGTGTGTTCTTTTCCTAAAACACATTGACCCATTGGTGTCATTTGCATGTTTGTTCTTTTCCTAAACCACGTGGATCCGCTGGTGTCATTGCCTATGTGTTCGTTTCCTAAACCGCATGGATCCACCGATGTGATTGCATGTGTGTTCTGTTCCTAAACCACATGGATCCACTTGTGACATTGCATGTGTGTTCTTTCCGTAAACCACATGGATCCACTTGTGACATTGCATGGGTGTTCTTTTCCTAAAACACATTGATCCACTGGTGATATTTGCATGCGTGTTCTTTTCCTAAACCACATGGATCCACTAGAGTCATTGCATGTGTGTTCTTTTCGTAAACCACATGGATCCACTGGTGACATTTGTATGTGTGTTCTTTTCCTAAACCACAGGGATCCACTTTAGTCATTACATATGTGTTATTTTCCTAAACCACATGGATCCACTGTGGAATTTGCATGTGTGTTCTTTTCCTAAACGACATTGATCCACTGGTGTGATTACACGTGTGTTCATTTCCTAAAACAGGTTTGTCCACTCGTGACATTTACATGTGTGTTATTTCTCTAAACCACATGGATCCACTAGAGTGATTGCATATGGGTTCTTTTCCTAAACCACATGGATCCACTAGTGACATTGAATGTGTGTTCTTTTCCTAAAACATATTGATCCAGTGGTGACATTTGCATGTGTGTTCTTTTCCTCAACCACATGGATCCACTTGAGTCATTGCATGTGTGTTCTTTTCCTAAACCACATGGATCCACTGGGGAGATTTGCATGTATGTTGTTTTCCTAAACCACATTGATCCACTAGTGCCATTCCATGTGTGTTCTTTCCCTAAATCACATGGATCCACTTAATGCATTGCATGCGTGTTCTTCACCTAAACCATAGTGAACTTCTGGTGTCATTGCATGTGTGTTCCTTTCCTGGACCACATGCATCCACTGATGACATTGCATGTGTGTGGTTTTCCTAAAACACATTGATCCCCTGGTGTCATTGCATGTGTGTTCCTTTCGTTAAATACCTGGATCCACTAATGACATTTGCATGTGTGTTCTTTTCCTAAACCACATGGATCCATTGGAGTCATTGCATGTGTGTTCTTTTCCTAAAACACACGGATCCACTAGTGAAATTGCATCTATGTTTTTTTCCTGAACCACATTGATCCACTGGTGTCATTGCATGCGTGCACTTTTCCTCAACCACATTGATCCACTGTTGTCATTGCACGTGTGTTCTTTTCCTAAAGCAGATTAATCCACTGGTGTCATTTGCATGTGTGTTCTTTTCCTAAACGACATGGATCCGCTGGTGTCACTGCATATGTGTTCGTTTCCTAATACACATGGATCCACTGGCGTCATTGCATGTGTGTTCTTTTCCTAAACCACGTGGATCCACTTGTGACATTGCATGTGTGTTCTTTCCCTAAACCACATGGATCCACTGGTGACATTTCATGTGTGTTCTTTTCCGAAAACACATTGATCCACTGGACACATTTGCATGTGTGTTCTTTTCCTAAACCACATGGATCCACTAGAGTCATTGCATGCGTGTTCTTTTCCTAAAACACATGGATCCATTGGTGACATTTGCATGCGTGTTCTTTTCCTAAACCACATGGATCCACTTTAGTCATTACATGTGTGTTATTTTCCTAATCCACGGGGATCCACTGTGAAATTTGCATGTGTGTTCTTTTCCTAAACGACATGGATCCACTGGTGTCATTGCATGTGTGTTCTTTTCCTAAAACACGTTTATCCACTAATGACACTTGCATGTGTGTTATTTTCCTAAACCACATGGATCCGCTGGAGTCATTGCATGTGTGTTCTTTACCTAAACCACATGGATCCATTGGTGTCATTGCATGTGTGTTTTTTTCCTAAACCACGTGGATCCACTAGTGACATTGCATGTGTGTTCTTTTACTAAAACATATTGATCCATTGGTGACAATTGCATGTATGTTCTTTTCCAAAACCACATGGATCCACTTGAGTCATTGCATGTGTGTTCTTTTCCTAAACCACATGGATCCAATGGTGAACTTTGCATGTGTGTTCTTTTCCTAAACCACATTGATCCACTGGTGTCATTGCATGTGTGTTCTTTCCCTAATCCACATGGATCAACTGTTGAAATTGCAAATGTGTTGCTCTCCTGAACCATAGTGATCCTCTAGTGTCCTTGCATGTGTGTTCTTTTCCCAAACCACATGGAACCACTGATGACATTGCATGTCTGTTGTTTTCCTATACTACATTGATCCACTAGTGTCATTGCATGTGTGTTCCTTTCCTATAACGCATTGATCCACTATTGACATTTGCATGTGTGTTATTTTCCTAAACCACATGGATCCATTGGAGTCATTGTATGTGTGTTCTTTTCCTAAGCCACATGGATCCACTGGTGAAATTGCATGTGTGTTGTTTTCCTGAACCACGTTGATCCACTAGTGTCATTAGATGTGTGCTCTTTTCCTCAACCACATTGATCCACTAGTGTCATTGCACGTGTGTTCTTTTCCGGAACCACATTGATCCACTAGTGTCATTTTCATGTGTGTTCTTTTCCTAAACAACATGGATCCACTGGTGCCATTGCATATGTGTTCTTTTCCTGAGCCACATGGATCCACTGGTGTCATTGCATGTGTGTTCTGTTCCTAAACCACATGGATCCACTCGTGACATTGCATGTGTGTTCCTTTCGTAAACCACATGGATCCACTGGTGACATCGCATCTGTGTTCTTTTCCTAAAACACATTAATCCACTGGAGAAATTTGCATGTGTGTTATTTTCCTAAAACACGTGGATCCACTGGAGTCAATGCACGTGTGTTCTTTAACTAAACCACATTGATCCACTGGTGACATTTTCATGTGTGTTCTTTTACTATATCGCATTGAACTAGTGGTAAAATTGCATGTGTGTTCTTTTCCTAAAACACATTGATCACCCAAGGTTTGTAGAACAACAGCAAGTTTTCCCTTAAGTGGATCACCCAAGGTTTATCAAACTCAGGGAGGAAGTGGTCAAAGGTATCCCCTCTCAAGCAACCCTACAATCAAGATACAAGAAGTCTCTTGTGTCCCCAACACACCCAATACACTTGTCAGGTGCATAGGTGCACTAGTTCGGCGAAGAGATAGTAAAATGCAAGTGGTATGGATATAAGACAATGGTGCCATAGAAGACTTTGATGGCATGGAAGAGATTAAAGGCAAACTGAAATAAAGATGGAAGAAAGCAAACATGTAATAGATCTAGTTGCAAACGGTGTATCGATGCTAAGAAACAAGTCCTAGGGATCATACTTTCGCTAGTGAACACTCTCATATAAATATATTATCTTCATGATACTACCCTGAACTACTCTTCGGTTGGACACTCTAATCCATGGTAGGGCTATAACAACACACCTCAAAGTAAGCCTTTCCCATATAGATAACCCCACATTGTCACCTTGAGCTCTTGATGGTTCCAACAAACACCACAATTTTATAGAAACATCCAACTCCAAATATAACTCATAACAAGTATTTGTAATCTCTAGCCTAAGTGCCACCATGGTGTGCACACTGTCACTTTGACAAACATGGGGAGAGCAGAGATCTATTAAAGCACTTGAGTATCAAAGTAGATCTACTTGATTACAAAGCTCATGATCACAATATGATCATGCATAGAGAGAGAGAGAGAGATAAACACATAGCTACCGGTAGAACCCTTAGCGTCGAGAGAGAACTAATCCCTCCTCATCATGGGAATCAACAACGGTGATGGAGATGGTGGTAGAGATCAATGGAGATGGCTCAGGGGCACTTCCCTGTCCCGACAGGGTGCCGGAATAGAGACTTTGTATCCCCCGAATCTCCTCTTCGATTGCGGCGGTGCTGTGGAACTTTTCGTGGCTAGAGGCTGGACAACTTAGGGTTTTTGCATTGGGAGGCATCTTATAGGCGAAGAGGCAAGATCGGTGGGCGGCCAGGGGGCCCACACCACCTGGTGGCGTGGCCAGGGCTACCCCGCGCCACCATATTGTGTGCCCACCCTAGTGCCCTACTCCTTCTTTGCTTCGTGTTTCCGTGTTGCTCTGGGAAAAATAGGCATATTGGCTTTTGTCCCGTCCAATTCCGAGAATATTGATTTTCTGACTTTTCTGGAACTAAAAACAGAAGAAAATATGCAACTGGCACTATGGCATCTTGTTAATAGGTTAGTCCCAGAAAACATATAAAAATACTTCAAAGTGTTGACAAAGAAAAGCAAAGTAGATATTAAACAAGCATGGAACATCAAAAATTATAGATAGGTTTGCATCGTATCAACATCCCCAAGCTGAACTCCTGCTCGTCCTCGAGTAGGTAAATGATAAAAACAATATAATTTTTGAGGTGACACGCAGCCAACACAATCTTGATCAAAGTATTTGTAAAACATTGATAGCTGGGATCATAGTACTTCAACATAGCATGAAAGATAAAGTTCTAAAAATAAGACCTAGCAACTATGTTGTAACATGAAAGGCACAAACAAAAGATTCATAAATAACAATGCTTTTCAAGACATTTGTTTGTTTCACATAAGGAAATCATAGCATAGTGGCATTCAGCTTGTCCCTCATAATGTAGCAAATCATAATTGCAAAGGACACCTTCAAAGTTTATAAGGGTGACTAGATACAAATAGTTTAAGAACAAGTAATATCAAAGTGATGCATCAATCAACAAGTCTTCGGACAATGCACATTAAACTAAGAATGGACACTATGCTCTCTCAATAGGTGCATAAACATAGAAGATGGAGACTCAACATAAAAGTAAAAGAAAGGCCTTCATAGAAGGAAAGAGGGATTCAAGTCTCATAAAGAGCTTCCAAAAATTATGGTACTTATTAGCTTTCAGCTCTCATTGCCCCTATCATAAGCATCTTGAAGTGATTAAGGTTAAAGTGAACAAACTATGGAGTATATGCTTGACAAAGTATAAGTTCGAAATCTCATGTCCCTTGAATACGATGGCCACTCCTCATGCTACTCATGTTTAGTTACCGGTAAGTTCTTGTCATAGTAAGTACATGTGTATCATAGAGAACCGCCAACGGGGTACCCCTTGCCCGATGATACGGAACAATCCCCATATCAAAATGACAAGGCAAGAAGACAACGAGCTTATTTCTCTCTTTCCTCTTTTCTCATATCTCTTTTTTTCTTTTTATCTTTTTCTCAATATCTAACTCTTTTTTTATAAGAAGAATGCTTCATAGGCAACTCATTATGGTCACGCTGCAGGTTTCCACCATGATTAGGCATGGATTAGACCAGCGGCCCAGGTGTTTCTCTAATAGTCATACATAACTCCATGGACTTACAACCTCCCCTTTCATTTCACACTAACGAAATCCATAGACAAAAGAGCATGATATCAACTAGGTACAAAGTACAAGTGCAATGTTGAAAGCGTTCCCCATGACATCATGGTTCAGCTAATCCCCAACATATAAGTGCAAGCATATACAACATAGACGACACAATGGTTCAAGTTTATTAAGGGCAAGAAAAGTAAAGTGTGCCATCAAGTTCGTGAGAGCTTTAATCACTAGTTTTCTCATAACAATTTTAATTCAGAAGGTAGATAAAAAACATGAATATACTTGGAATAGAAAATGCTAATAGGTAGGTATGGTGGACTCTTTGGAATAACTTGGTTTTATTTGGAGTTGGATGCATGAGTGGAACTCATACTTGGTTGTGGAGGCTAGCAAAAGACTGGGAGCGACCAACTAAGAGAGCAATAATGGCCATAATCATGCAAAGCGACAAAACATCATTAATTAAAGCATAAAGTGATATTACAAGTTGAAAACTAAAGGATCATAATGGCTATGGTGACTTGGGATAGTCATAACATGGTGTGAGCATGTGCCAAGTCAACCCAAATAAAACATCAAAGGAGAATACCACAGTACTATGCTTTAATATTCTAAAACAACGCATGATTATTCAAAGGCACATTAAGAAATCTCAATTGTTTACAACATGTCATGATACAGCAAAGATCACTAAGCATAAAGCCAAAACAATACCAAGCATGGCATGATAATGTCTAAGTCACAGTCAAAAACAAGCTCCCTTTACCACTTAAGTATGAACTTTCCTACTCTTTTCCAACATCAATAGACTTATTTGAAACAACTCACAAAGATAATAATCAATAAAGATCAATGAGCTTGTCTCACAAATCCACAAAGAAGAACTAAAAAGTTCTAAGATGAAAGCACAAGAAAACTAAGGCTAAGTACAGTGCTAGCAAAAGAGAACACTCACAAAACAACAAGAATGAAAACTAGAGTGTTCTAAACATGAAAGAAGAGTGTGTCTCTCTCCAAAAAAAAGTGTTGGGATCCAACCAACTTATTGTAGCAAACCAAGCAAAAGGAAAAAAAAGACGCTCCAAGAACAACACAACTGTGCATGAAACAATAAAAATGAAGTGTTTGGAAGAAACCTGAGATTTTTAATGATGAAGAAGGGGATGCCTTGGGCCTCCCCAAGCTTTGACGCTTGTACTTCTTGGATATTTCTTGGGGTTTTTTAATTTTCTTTTCAGACAATTCATGTTCTACATTAGGAAATATACTAAAAACCTCTCTAATTTTGTTGTTGTTTTCCATTAAGCCTAACTAGTGAAAACAAGAAACAAAAAGAAAATTTAAGAATCTAAAGGAAATAACTTCGAGCACTCGCACCGGATGATGTGAGTACCTTTTACCTTACCTCCCCGGCAATAGCGCCAGAAAATAGCTTGATGTCTACGCACTTCTATTCTTGTAGACAGTTCTTGGGCCTCCTAGTGAAGAGGTTTGTAGAACAACAACAAGTTTTGCCTTAAGTGGATCACCCAAGGTTTATCGAACTCAGGGAGGAAGTGGTCAAAGGTATCCCCTCTCAAGCAACCCTGCAATCAAGATACAAAAAGTCTCATGTGTCCCCAACACACCCAATACACTTGTCAGGTGTATAGGTGAACTAGTTCGGTGAAGAGATAATAAAATAAAAGTGGTATGGATATAAGACAACAGTGCCAGAAAAGATTTTGATGGCGTGGAAGAGATTAAAGGAGAACTGAAATAAAGATGGAAGCAAGCAAACATGTAACATATCTAGTTGCAAACGGTGTTTCAATGCTAAGAAACAAGGCCTAGGGATCATACTTTTGCTAGTGAACACTCTCATATAAATATATTATCTTCATGATACTACCCTGAACTACTCTCCGATTGGACACTCTAATCCATGGTAGCGCTATAACAGCACACCTCAAAGTAAGCCTTTCCCATCTAGATAACCCCACACTGTCACCTTGAGCTCTTGATGGTTCCAACAAACACCACAATTTCATAGAAACATCCAGGTCCAAATATAACTCATAACAAGTATTTGTAATATGTAGCCTAAGTGCCACCATGGTGTGCATGCTGTCACTTTCACACACATGGGGAGAGCAGAGATCGATCAAAGCACTTGAGTAGCAAAGTAGATATACTTGATTACAAAGCTCATGATCACAATATGATCATGCATAGAGAGAGAGATGAACACCTAGCTACCGGTAGAACCCTTAGCCTCGAGAGAGAACTACTCCTCCTCATCAAGGGAATCAGCAACGGTGATGGAGATGGTGGTGGAGATCGATGGAGATGGCTCCGGGGGCACTTCCCCGTCCCGGCAGGGTGTTGGAACAGAGACTTTCTGTCCCCCGAATGTCCTCTTCGGTGGCGGCGGCGCCGCGGAACTTTTCGTGGCTAGAGGCTGGACGACTTAGGGTTTTTGCATTGGGAGGCATCTTATAGGCGAAAAGAGGCAAGGTCGGTGGGCGTCCAGGGGGCCCACACCACCTGGTGGTGCGGCCAGGGCTAGCCCGCACCACCATATGGTGTGCCCACCCTGGTGCGCTACTCCGTCTCTCCTTCGTGTTTCCGTGTTGCTCCGGGAAAAATAGGCATATTGACTTTTGTCCCGTCCAATTCCGAGAATAATTATTTTCTGCCTTTTCTGGAACCAAAAACAGAAGAAAATAGGCAACTGGCACTGTGGCATCTTGTTAATAGGTTAGTCCCAGAAAAGAAATAAAAATACCTCATTGTGATGACAAAGCAAAGTAGATACTAAACAAGCATGGAACATCAAAAATTATAGATATCTTTGCAATGTATCAGTTCTTTTCCTAAACCACATGGATCCACTTGAGTCATTACATGTGTGTACTTTTCCTAAACCACATGGATCCACTATGAAATATCCATGTGTGTTACTTTCCTAAATGACATTGATCCAATGGTGTCATTGCATGTGTGTTCTTTTCCTAAAACACATTTATCCACTAGTGACATTTGCATGTGTGTTATTTTCCTAAACCACATGGATCCACTAGAGTCATTGCATGTGTGTTCGTTTCCTAAACAACATGGATCCACCGGTGTCATTGCACGTGTGTTCTTTTCCTAAACCACATGGATCCACAAGTGACATTGCATGTGTGTTATTTTCCTAAAACATATTGATCCATTAGTGACATTTGCATGTGTGTTCTTTTCCTAAACCACATGGACCCACTTGAGTCACTGCGTGTGTGTTCTTTTCCTAAACCACATGGATCCAATGGTGAAATTTGCATGTGTGTTCTTTTCCTAAACCACATTAATCCACTTGTGTCATTGCATGTGTGTTCTTTTCCTAAACAACATGGATCCACTGGTGACATGGCATCTATGTTCTTCACCTGAACCATAGTGATCCTCTGGTGTGTCATTGCATGTGTGTTCTTTTACCGAACCAAATGGATCCACGGATGACATTGCATGTCTGTTGTTTTCCTAAACCACATTCATCCACTAGTGTTAATGCATGTGTATTCCTTTCCTAAAACACATTGATCCACTAGTGACATTTGCATGTGTGTTCTTTTCCGAAACCACATGGATCCATTGGAGTCATTGTATGTCTGTTATTTTCCTAAACCACATGATCCACTGGTGAAATTGCATGTGTGTTGTTTTCCTGAACCACGTTGATCCACTAGTGTCATTGCATGTGTGCTCGTTTCCTCAACCACATTGATCCACTAGTGTCATTGCACGTGTGTTCTTTACTTGAATCACATTGATCCACTAGTGTCATTTGCATGCGTTTTCTTTTCCAAAACCACATGGATCCGCTGGTGTCATTGCATATGTGTTCTTTTCCTAAACCACATGGATCCACTGGTGTCATTGCATGTGTGTTCTATTCCTAAACCACATGGATCCACTTGTGACATTGCATGGGTGTTCCTTTCTTAAACCACATGGATCCACTGGTGACATTGCACGTGTGTTCTTTTCTTAAAACACATTGATCCACTGGTGACATTTATAGGTGTCTTCTTTTCCTAAACCAAATGGTTCCGCTAGTGACATTTCATGTGTGTTCTTTTCCTAAACCACATGGATCCACTAGAGACATTTCATATGTGTTCTTTTCCAAAAACACATAAATCAACTGGTGACATTTGCATGTGTGTTATTTTCCTAAACCACGTGAATCCACTGTAGTCATTGCATGTTGTTCTTTTCCTAAACCACATTGATCCACTAGTGACATTTGATGTGTGTTCTTTTACTATATCACATTGATCCACTAGTAACATTGCACGTGTGTTCTTTTCCAGAACCACATTGATCCACTAGGGTTATTTTATGTGTCCTCTTTTCCTCAACCACATTGATCCACTGGTGTCATTGCACATGCTTTCCTAAACCAAATTCATCCACTGGTGTCATTTTCATGTGTGTTCTTGTCAACACCCGAATTTTTAATACCAGATGCCTGTTATGTCATTCATCGCAATCCCAGGATTACCATTTTTGCGAGACATAATAGATTGGATATCACAGTACATCATCCATTACAAACGATACATAAGGTCTTACACAAATAAGGATCTCATGATCTAGTCTTAATACATCAAGCAGCGGAATAAAAGATAAGCGTAGCGGTGGGGTCCATCTTCAGGGGCATAGTCTGTAACATCCCAATTTCAGCAACCCTGATTAGTTGTCCAGAATGTAAAAATTAGGGGGAACAAAAACTTTTTCTTATTTAATGCTGAAGTATTTGCTTGTTGTTTGGATATGCTTATGCATATGAATGTGTACTAAATGATATACTCCTTACCTTAACATCAGTTGACGAAAGCTACTTCCCAAAATAGTCTTGGCTTAATTTCCATATTCTCAAATGTTCTGGCATTTCAAAACATGAGCCAAGATGCTTATGTAACCAAAATTATTTTTGTAACTTCTATTGACAAAACTATGGAGAGTTATATAATATAATCTCCTTATGTTTTCAACACAAAACCTTCAACTACTCTTACCTCGAGGAACTCCAAAAACCTTTTTGGTAAGCTTTTGAATTCTACTCTTGGTAGAGATACCAAGGACCTTACCTTGTTCAAACTCCAACCTATTTCAAAATACCCATCCTTACCTCAAGCTAAGCTTGGTGGTAACCCTAGTAGTAGTTGATTTGTTTGTAAGATGAGTTGACTTGATATGCTGTTTGAATTGTCTGCTTAGGAGATAGTATGAGCTACTCTAGGAGCTCATCACTAGGATCAAGATGTCTCCAAATCATCCCACCCTAAGCAAGAATACAATCTAGATCTGATCCCTAGCTACTCAGTAGTCATCTAAAAACCTTAACCAGATCAATTCTGTAGAGATCTATTCTAGACGTTTCTAAGTCAATGAAGACCAATATCAAGAAGGAATACCTTCTACTCAATATACACTTCCACATCATCCACTTGATGGTGTTTGGGTACCTTGAAAAGAATCAAAAACATCCTCCCTCTTATTCTAGTCAAAATCCCTAAATCTGCCAAATTTGGCTAAGTCTGAAAATCTGTTTCCAACATCACCTTTCTGAATGCCCACGTTTCTCAACCCTTGTGCACTTTTGGTAATGCACCTGAACCATCTTGTTAACCATCCTAAGGAATACCAAGGACCACTCTTGTCCATGAGTAGATTATCCTCCTACCCACTTGTTCTTGATGGTTTTGCAGGCAAGAAAATAACTTTTCCTGCAAATCTACTCAACATGCCTACTTTGATAGAAGCTCACACCACCATCCAACCTTCTACGGACCAACTCTTTGCATGGTTGTGTTCTAATCATATAGTTATATCATTACCTACTTCACTTGTTCCAATTGGATCATGGAGATGTTTAAACCCACAGGGTTTTGAAGGATAGTTGATAATCAACTTTGGCAGGCTTATTTTACTCAATGTTTGAAAGCTTGTCTTGGTGATCTCTAGCAGGATCAAGCTCAAACTCTCTATACCATGTTGATGTACATCACTTGGTCTATCCATCCATCTACCCCTTGCCCCAAAGGGAGATCTGAACTCCAAGATACAACCATGTTTTCATGGTATGAAATTAACATCACCCTAGATCCTTAATCTAGAGTATTCCACCAAAATCTACTTGGATTCTCCAATCCCAAGGTCGCAGATGCTTGCTACACCTTGTATACATCATCTACCTTGATCATCAAGATTTATCAATAATTATCCATATCTATTATGGCCCCAAATCAAATTAATCTCTTTTAATAAATGAAATCTCCAAAACACCTTCCATAAAGGATAGTTTGGTTTTGGCCAAAATATTTCCCCAACTTTTGGCTCAATTGAGTCCTATATATCATACCCTATCTTCCCATTTCAAAAATAAATATTTTTGAAGAGCTTTAATAATTCTTTTTACCCTTGAAACAACAAAATAAATGTTTTAAATACTTTTAAGCCCCAATAAATCTTGGAAAAATCCCCCCAAGTCTGTATTCACATTTGGGAATATCTCACATCAAAATCCAACCTGTTCCAATGTAAATTTATCATATGAACTTCTAGAAACTACTTCTGTACTTTTTGAATAGATGATTTTCAGGGGACATAAAATCCTTAGAAAAATCCCAAATAATTCTTTGAGATCTACGTTGACCTCATCTACCTACCAGTACTATTTCCTCATATTGTCCAATGGAAGTTTTTAGACTTCCTTTATAACCCCCTATTTGATCAAAATTGCCAAGTAATCAAATCCACTACTCTAACCCACTCAAAACCTCATCAAAAGCTTGACCATCACCTCTCTCCAGCACCCATCTCACTCCTGGTCGAACCCCCAGTAGTACACCATTAGTACTTGGAAGGAGAGAGAGAGGAACAAGACTTTATTGCCTCTTGGGAAGATAAGCTTAGGACAACAGCCCCACTGCCCCTCTGCCCTAAGCACGACCCCAGATAGCACCCCCCTCTCCACCACCCTTGCTGCCTAATGGATGGCCAGCACCCTCCTAAGCTTGCCCATGGACAAAGTCCAGCATCCACCTCCCCTCCTCAAGTTAAAAGGGCCAGGCCACCCAGCTCTCCCCTTTGCCCCTCATTTTCCCCCTCTCCCTCAACATACCCGTCTCCAAGCCCCAGATCCAGCCCCAAGGCTCCCCATTGCCTTTGGGAAGAGAGAAGTTCTCCCCTCGGCCTTCTTCAAGGGTGAAGCTCCCCGTCGCCCTCGGCCTCTCCCAGCCCTCTATCTACTCTCAGTATCACCTCCCTAGACCTGAGCTACCTCCTGATGCCTCTCCTTTCGTTGTAGGAACCCCGGAACGCTGTCACCGGCGACAACCCCGAGCAGAGCTCTACTCCCGAGTCCGCCCTCTCCGCACCCCTAAGGGCTCCCCCGAGGATACAGCATCCCTCCTGGTCCTCTCTTCCTCCTCTCCGACGACATGCATGCGTTCCCGAGCCTGCTCCGGCGATCTTCCGAGCTCCTCCGTCGGCACCATCACATGAGACGCCTCCAGTCGTCAATCCGCCCATGTCGCCCCTCTCCTGGCGCGTCTCGGAGCCCCGCGTCGCCCTTCCACCTCTTCGGCACCTAAAACCCCCTCGGTGAGCCTCCCCGCCCCTCCTCTGACCTGTCTAGGGTTTCGTCGCCGCCTACCCTGGTCGCACAGAGGAAGACGAGCTGCGGCCATCCATTTCTAATCGAATAGCCCCGCTCGCCCTATACCGCTTCGGCCGCCGGCGCCGCTGACGAGCGGGCCCCGCCTCCAGACCCTTGAATCCTATCTCGCGCAGAGAGGCTCCTAGTGGGCCGATTTCGCTCCCCCAGGCCCATCTCGCTACAGACCTAGCCCGACTCCCATTATTCTTTTAATCATTTATTCTAGATCTGAAAAGCAGCTGTTTGGTTTAATTAGAAATAAAAATGCAAAACCAGTTGTATTGCCCAGATCTAATTCTTACCAGGTACCCAAGTGTTTTTCTCATCATGTAGAATCAACCCCTTGCCAAAAATAATTTTTATTATTTTCTGGCATTTAATCTGCCAAAGAGTATATTTTACACTAAATAAATTCCTTAGGAAGTTGTACATATCCAATTGGTCTGAATCAAAGTTCCCCTAGAAGGTAATTTCCTTACCAATCAACCAGCTTAGGTCGCATGTCAAGGTGAACTCTAGTCTGCCTGTAACAAAAATAACAAAATCCATGTAGTTAGGCCTTTGGAAAATTTCCTACACCAAACCATGAGTCCAATTGAACCAATTACAAATCCCAGTGATGTGGTACGTGAATACCTATCTAAATCCAGGAGCTCATGATTTATTGAGCCCTGGATGTTTTTCTGTGAATTAAACTATTCTATGCATGGTTTATTCACCTCTAAATTCACTACAACAGTTATACAGCTCCAAATGGGTTGCTTCCAACTTCTACAGAAAGGTACTCCAAATACCTACACCGTGTCCTTGGAATCAAACCAAAACCTTCTGTAGATTAAATTTGGTGAAAAAGAAAAAATGACTACAGAACTGCATTTGGGAATTTCTTGAGGGCATTCTGGTAACTGTCTTGACCTTATTCCAACTCTCAGTAAACAAGTACATTAATCCCTACTGAACTATCCAAGTAAAATAATTTTTGGAGCTCCAGAAATTTTCTGGTGAATTATTTCCTCAAACTAGAGCCTTTATGACTAAACAATTTATAGGAAATAAGAGAAAAGTGATAAAATAGTGAAACCACCTTTGTTGGTCTCATTTCATTAAACCCTATCTGTTGGTATCATTTTTGTACAATGGTATCATACAGATTATGTCCTTGGTCCCAACCCCCCGCCTCTTAGGTATTTCCTAGACTATAAATCCTAAGGGGATTTTCTTCCATGTTTCCAAGACAAGGCTAATCTAGTTAAATCCATTCTTCCTAAGACCTACGGATTTGTAAACTTGTATGGTTCATTTCTTGTTGTATGCACTGATGCTTGTAGGCCCTGTATTGATTGTGCCCTTTTGTTTGCTTGCATGTGATCCTTATCAACGATAGTTGTGATTATATCGGAGAGCAGAAGAAGATGGTTATTATTGGATATTATGGTTTTCTAAGAAGAAGTGCAGGGAAAATTATGCCCTATTGCTGATCCCAGGCAAGCCATCTTCTTGCTCATAAGCCTTGTCCTACTATTTTAATTATGCATGTTTTATCTACTATTTCTGAAACTGCATTGTTTTACTATACGATGTTGTATATATGGTAGTGGTTTGGCTCCTTCGAACTATTACTCTTGGTACTACTAAGTACACCCCCCTTGGTGATACCTATTTGCCCGTAGTGGGATAGATGGTGTATTACACCATACCCCTTTGGAGACCCTGATTTAGCCGAAGCAAAGCTAGAGGATGGGAAGACCCCGGAAAAAGTTTTACCAAATGTTTTATGATAAAACCTTGGTGAGGTGGGACCTCCAAAGAGATGTTGAGAAAGAGAAAAGGTTTTTTTACAAAATGCTGAAGGAAAACTAGAGGAAAAAGGTTTACGAAAACACACCCAGTTCTTTGCAGTTTTGCTAGAACACTTAACCCATGCAACCACATTACTCTTGAATGGTATAGGGCTGGATTTGATGTTTGTCTACTTTGGTATGAGCTGCCTCGCAACAACTACAGGGGATTAGGGATCCCTGGAGGGTGGGCCTTCTCTGATAAGGGTCCATGTGGGACATCGACCTAGAGAAGGAACAAAGGGTCGGCAGGCCTCCACGCGTTACTATGAGCCCGTCATTGAAAGCGCACACCTGGGAGGTGGAAAAGGCGCTCCGGTTGGTCCTCGCCTGACATCCTGGTGTTGAGGGGATTAACACTCATAGGGTAGGCACTTATATTGGAGTGGACATCCGAAGAGTCTTGATTGGTTACTCGACCACGATCGGTGAAGATCAGGGTAGTGTACCCATATGGTGTGGGTAAAGTGTACAACCTCTGCAGAGTGTAAATCTATTCGAATAGCCATGTCCGCGGTCATGGACAGTTGGGAAGGTTGTTGTAGAGCGGTGTGGGTTTTGTTTTCAAAAAGGATTTTGGAAAGAAATGGCTTTTGAAATGTTTTGACCATGGATGGTCGGAAAGGATTCCTGTTTTGACCATGGGATCGTCAGAACGGAATGGAAGGAGTTTGGTCGTGGGATGACCTGGAGTCAGGAACAAATGGGTGACCCAGTCCTAATGTTTTCCAAAACTTTTCAAAAAGGTTTCCAAAATGTTTTATAAAAGTTTTCAACAAAGATATGTAGATGCTATATCTACAAGAGAAACTATTTGAGAAAAGAACCTCTCTTGGAGCCCTCCTACTACCATAGCCATATTGCATCCCTTCTTGTTATTATTGTTACCTTAAGGTGGTTTTCGAGTACATTCAAAGTACTCACCGGCATTGTCCCTGGCTTTTAACTTGGTCAGATATCAAGACGAGGTGAAGTGGACGACTATGCGAGCTAGGACGTTCTCCCAGTCAGTTGCCTATAGGTTAAGGCATGGCTCGGGCTCTACGCTTGATGAAGATCCGCTAATGTTTATTGATGTAGCCATAACGACATTTATGTAAGTCATGTAATTCGGTATATTCTCGGATGTTGTAATGATACTTATCGGTTATGTGCCACGACTAACTGATCATGGGATCGTGGTTGTATGCATAACACGGATTCTCAGAGGATTAATCCGGGGGCCCCACACAGGCAATGTTGATGAAGGCAGATAGTCCTAGTTATCATAGCCGTCCTGCCGGCCATCGTCTTGGTAGTCTCCTTCATAGTCTGGCCATGAGAATAGCCAGGGACAAAGCCATGAGTACTCTTTAAGTACTCGCAAACTACCACTAACAAGTAGTATGGTTCTAATGTAAAGTGCTAACTCTAAGTTTAACTATAAGGTTAAGTTTGAAACCTAAGCTGAGTTCAGAAGCAAAGAAAGATAAAATAAAGTTCAAGAATCACTTAAGGTGGGAAGCTATTTTCATAAACACAACCTTGTTTTGGTCAAGTCAAGGTTCATCATTCCTTTCATAAGTTATTTTGAAAATATCTGACAACAAAACAGTATGGCCATTCCAACTGTCCATAACCGGGGACGCGGCTATTGGAATAGTTTGACACTCTACAGAGGTGGTACACTTTCACCACAAGATTTGATACATCTGTCAGGGATAACCCTGAATCATCATACTTAGTATGCAGATAATCAAACATAACCTTTCCTTTACACACCCTAGTATAAGCACCTCTCCTATGAGCATGGCCTCCCAACCATGACCATCTGTCATCTTGGGCACTTAATAGGTGGACAACATTGAGAGGTAGCCTCAGCTCAAACCTCTCCTATGAGGGAACTAATAGTAATGCATATAAACTTCCGGCTAAGCCTTACCGAATTCATGTATTGTGGTTGTACGGTAAATTTGGAATGGTATCGCATCCGAATCCAACCATCAGTTTTGTAAAAGGGTTAAGGCTCATGCCTCAACATTTTCACCATCATAAACCATTTGTGTTTCTCAACACATGTCAAAACATCTCAATAGAATGACTCATCATTCCAATGTTTTCATAATTCATTTTCACCAAGTATTCCCATCTAGAGTGAGTCAAGTTTTTACTACTCTAAACTACTATGTTAAGAGTGTTCACTAAGGTGGAAACATGGGGTCAATCTCATGACATAGAATGACATATAAAGTTATCTATATAGGTCAAGTTTTATACTCTTTATGCTACCTTCAAAACAAGTAAAAGATTTTGGGTAAAGTAAAGGAAGTAAAGCTTGGAAATAATACTTGGGGTAAGTAATAGTCAAGGTGGTATAAAGAAAGCATGCCTAAAGCATCTTTGCTCAACTCATCTAGCTTAATCCTAGCTTGTTAAGCATTAAACTTGCAAGTGTTAGCTTGCAATGTTAATGATGTCTTGCCCTGTGTAGTACAGTGGTTGAAGTTTTCTTCTTCCTCTTGATAGAACTCCTCCTCCTCGAAAGCTTGGTCGGTACTATCGTCTATAAATACATACAGAATACACAATCACCAAACAATACTTAACTAGTCTAATTAGCACTCTAAGGCACACATTTGATGACCTATTATCATCACAAGCATCACAAGTTTTATTAACTAGTTTCAATCTTTTTATTTAAGAAAAGTAATTTCTACTCATTAAAAAATAACTAATATTTAATATTCACCACTTAAAATATGGGATCATGTGGACACATGTCATCACCACATATTCTAACATGCGAGAATGTGATTTAAGGGTTGGATCACAATTACTATGGTTTAAGTTCATTATTTAATGATTTAAAGTGACTAGAAATGCCTATATAGCATTATTTTGGTACTAGTCCAAAGTCACTGCATGTAAACCCTAATATTATTACATATTCAGATAGGTATGGTGAAATGTGATTTTTGAGAGTTGGAATCTACTCAAAATCTATCATGGTAAATCTGTCTGAATTGATTTTCAAACTAGGGGACAAAACTATGTTCAAACCTAAATATAAAAACCTAAGTTTTAATTAAATGGGTCGCGCGGGAAAGAAAGCGGGCCGGCCCAGCGGCACTCCGCGGCGGGGGCATAGCTGACAGGGGTGTCCACTCGTCAGCGGCTCTTTACACGCGTAGCGGTACAGGGTGATGTGGACCGTTAGATTATAACTAGGATCTACGGCTGGGGCTCGTCGTCGACGACGGACATGTCGCCGGCGAGGTCTAACCCTAGCGGCTCGGTGGGGGTGCTCAGGGGGCATACCAGGGCTTCAGCGACGACGGCGAGGCGGGGAAACGAACTAGTGGACGACGGCGAACTCAAGGGTTGTCGCGGCAGCTCCTAGGGTGGACGAAATCAACGACGCCTTCTCCTCCTCTGCAGCAGGCTTCTCCGGCCAAATTCCGGCGAACAAGTGCTCGAGCTGCTCCGGCTAGAGGTGGGAAGGACCAGTTAGGAGAGAGGAGTGGAATGGTGTGAGTGGTTTGTGCGGGGATGGCCTCTATTTATAGCTCAACGAGGCGACCTAGAGTGATGGGCGGGCGACTCCGGCGAGGGCTGCACAACGTGCTAGTGGTGTGGCTTGAGGTAGGGGACGGTGGCCTGCCTCTTGGCGGTGCTCTACGGCTTAAATGCGTGGCTTGGGGCGGTGGAAAACAGTCGGGCGGTGCTCACGCTCTAAGCAGCAGAGGCGGTGCTCGACACGGCGTGCGGTGGCTGTGGGTCAAACGGCGGCGAACGGGCATGTCCGGGCGGTTCCTGGGGTGTTGGCGAAGCATTGAGCGCGGGCTGCGGTCGAGGCGCGCCGTGTGCACGCTTGTCGGGCGCGGCGCTCTGGCGTGTGCTCGGCATGGTGCAGACGCTCTGGGCGCAGCGCTCTACGAGTGGTCCATGGCTTGTCTTTGCTCGGGGAGGGGACAGAGGACGGTGGTGTGGTCTGGTCTAGCTCCTAGACATGGCGGGATAGAGGGGCGGACGGCTGCGAGTTATCCATGCTCGACCGGCGAGCATGGTGCTCAGGTGGCGCGGCACTACTGCTAGGGACTAGGGGATGGGGTGATTATGGCTTGGTTATATCAAATGGAGACAGTGGGAGTAATTTGAGGTAAAATGGGTGGCAAAACCCTGTAAAAATAGTGAGCTAATACTAGGTGTGAATCCTTCCTACCAGGCGTTTGTGAAAATGGCCGAAAGAAATTTAGTTTTGAATTTTGACAAGATTTTTGGTGGGTGTGTTAGCCATAACCTTGATCATCTGTGTTTGCTTGGGTTTTGAAAATGAAGCTCATTTGAGTGGTTTTTGAATAAGTGGGATCTTCCCATATGAACTAGATTCAATTTTCAAATGCCATTCTCTTCTTTTGCAAGGGGTGCAAAGATCCACATTTGTCTCTATTTAGAATTGAGTCCTAGGAATAGCCAAAGTAGGCATCTTGATTAAAATGGCACAAATGACCATTCTCTTCTTTTATTCATTTTGATTTGTTTTTCTTTGGGATTTGTTTTGGAATGATCTAGATAATGTTTATTTCACCTAAGAATCATTTTACAACAAATGGATCACTTAATCATGGCAATTCCAAAAAACTCCTATTTAAATGCACACACATATGAATGCTTCAATAATTTTAATTGAAAAGTTTTTGTTAACCCTAATTTTCATGATTTGGATCTTAATAACCTTGGATTAAAGTTTTGGGATGTTACCAAACTTACCCCCTTAAACAAAATCTCGTCCCGAGATATACAAGGAAAACTAGGAACTAATGAGATCTGGGAACTCTATCCTAATGTAATCTTCTCTCTCCCAAGTGGCTTCGTCTTCGGTATGGTTGCTTCCTTAAATCTTGAGAAACTGTATACTCCTGGTCCTGGTGGTTCTGTAAGCTTCTTCTAGGATACGGATGGGCACTTCACGATATGTCAGGTCATTGTTGATCTCCACAGCTCGGTGATCGATGTTCTTGAAAACTTCAGTCTTCTCTGGCGCTTCCAGGAATTTGCGAAGTAACGAGATATGGAACACATTGTGGATGGCAGACATTTCTTATGGTAGTTCCAGTTGATACGGTACTTCTCCTCGGCGGTTCAGAATCTTGAATGGTCCGATATATCTGGGGGCTAACTTTCCTTTCAGACTAAAGCATTGCGTTCACTTCAATGGTGAAACCTTGAGATATACAAAATCTCCGACATTGAAAGTCAGGTCTCTCCTTGTCTTGTCAGCTTAACTCTTATGTCTGGATTGGGCGGTCTTGAGGTGCTCACGGACTTTGTGAACCTTCTCTTCGGCTTCAAAGATCTGACTCTCTCCTACTTGCGACCAATTCAAAGGGGTGCAACACTTCCTTCCGTATAGGAATTAAAATGGTGCCATTTGCAAACTAGCTTGATAACTGTTGTTATATGAGAATTCTGTGAAAGGTAGGCAGTCTTCCTATTTTGATCCGTACTCTAACACACAAGCTATTAACATATCCTCTAGGATCTAGTTGACTCTCTCAGTCTGTCCATCAGTTTGCGGGTGATAAGCGGTGCTGAAGTTCAACTTGGTTCCTAATCCTTCCTGAACTTTCTGGCAAAATCTCGAGGTAAACTGGGTTCCTCGGTCTGATACTATGGTCTTGGGGGTTCCATGTAGACTAACAATCCTAGAAATATACAATTCTGATAGCTTGGAACTCTGGTAGGTAGTCTTGACAGGGATAAAGGGAGCTACCTTGGACAGTCTATCCACTCTGACCCAGACTGAGTCATTTCACCTACTAGAAGTAGGAAAACCAGTGATAAAGTCCATTCCGATGGAATCCCATTTCCATTCCGGAATCTGCAATGGTTGCAACAGTCCTGTGGGTCTCTAATGCTCTGCTTTGACTCTTTGACATATGTCACACTTGGCGATGTAGCTTCCGATTTCTCTCTTCATCTTGTGCCACCAAAATTTCTCTTTCAAATCTTGATACATCTTCGTTCCTCTAGGGTGGATAGAATAAAGAGTATCATGAGCTTCCTACCTGATAACCTGTTTCAGTTCCGAATCTGCTGGCACACAGATACGTCCTTTGTACCACAACACTCCTTCTTCATCTTCAGTGAATCCAGATACCTTTTTGGTACCAATACGACATTTTATTCCGTCGATACTTTCATTTCCCTTATGGGCTTCCTTGATTTGGCTAATCAAAGTGGGTTGAACTTCAATGCTAGCTAAGAATCCTTTGTTAACTAATTCAGTTCTGAACTGCTCCAACTCTTCATACAAACTTTGCTGCTTCTCCTTGATCATGGTGTTTAGCCTACACGGTAATCTGCTAAGAGCATTCGCTACCACATTGGCTTTACCGGGGTGATAGTGAATGTCAAGGTCATAATCCTTGATTAACTCTATCCATCTCCTTTGCCTCATATTCAGCTCCTTCTGAGTGAAAATATACTTCAAGCTTTTGTGATCTGAGTAAATATCACAGCGATTACCCATCAGATAATGACGCCGTGTCTTCAATGCCAAAACTATGGCTGTTAGCTCAAGATCATGGGTCGGATAGTTCTGCTCATGCTGCTTCATTTGTCGTGATAGATAAGCGATAACCTTGTCTTCTTGCATCAATACACATCCGAGACCAATCTTGGATGCATCACAATATACATCAAATGGCTTCTTGATGTCTGGCATGATCAATATTGGGGCTGATATTAATATCTTCTTTAGTTCTTGAAAACTGGCTTCACATTTGTCGGTCCATTCAAACTTCTTGTCCTTCTTCAACAATTGGGTCATGGGTCTGGCGATGCTCGAGAATCCTTCGACGAACTTGCGGTAATATCCAGCTAATCTGAGAAATGCACGGACTTAGGTTTGAGTGGTTGGGGCTTCCCATTCTACGAAATCTTTGATCTTGGCGGAATCAATAGAGACTCCTCCGGCAGACACAATATGTCCTAGGAATCCTACTTCTTTCAGCCAAAACTCACACTTGCTGAACTTGGCATATAACCGATATTCTCTCAGGGTTTCTAGGATGATTCTCAGATGTTGCTCATGCTCTTCTTCTGACTTGGAGTAGATAAGGATAACGTCGATAAACATAACTACAAACTTATCTAGGAAATTCATAAAGATCTTATTCATGAGATTCATGAAATAAGTAGGGGCATTGGTTAATCCAAAAGACATAACCGTATACTCGTATAAACCATAGCGAGTAGTAAAGGCGGTCTTCGGAATATCCGTTGCACGAATCTTAAGTTGGTGATAACCAGTCCTAAGATCAATCTTTCAGAATACCTGGGCTCTAGTCAACTGATCAAATAGATCCTCTATCTTTGGCAAGGGGTACTTGTTCTTGATGGTGACGTCATTCAACTTTCTGTAATCTGTGCACAAACGGTTGCCTCCATCTTTCTTGTCGACGAATAACACTGGTGATCTCCATGGCGATGCGCTTGGTTGAATCAAGCCTGTTGCTAACATGGCATCCAACTGCTTCTCCTGTTCCACTAACTCTGAGGGGTTCATGCTATAGGATCTCTGGGCTATGGGTCCGGTTCCGGGGATTAGTTCGATAATGAACTCAATATCCCTATCCGGGGGCATACCTGGCAATACATCTGGGATACGTCAGGGTATTTACAGACTACTCTAACTTGGTCTAGGGTGGGTTGGGCTAGACTCTTATTGCACTTGAATTGGCGAGGTAAGGTTTCAGATATATGCTCTACTGTGACTCCAGAGCTACTGGTCATGGTGATGGCTTTCTTAGCACAGTCTATCAGTCCTTTATGCCTTGACATCCAGTCCATACCTAGTACTACTTCCAATCCTTTGGTTCCGAGTACGATTAGGTTGGAATAAAAATCTATCCCATGTATTCTGATAGGCACAGCTTTGCAGATTTTTCTAGGTTTTGTAGTTGAACTAGGTATTTGAACTATCATGACATGATTCAGGTTGGTTGGGTGAATCTAACTAGTGCATGCAAATTATTCGGTGACAAATGAATGTGATGCTCCTGAATCAAACAATACCCTTGCTAAAACTGAGTTGACAGAAAACATACCCAGCACTACATCTTTAGCGTTCATGTGGAAGAGACAACCGTTGCGGTTGTTAGGGTTCCCTGGGGCAAACCTTCTCCATGGTTGAACACGACGCTGCTGTTGAGCTGGGGCATTCACATTGGCAGTGGCGGCAGTCTTCTTGGGACCCTCATTGGAATAGTGACCCTTCACTCCACACTCGAAACAAGTGATCTGGGACTTGTCCTTTGTTGCGACAGGGACAACATTGCTGCCAGTTTTGGGTGCAGTGTTGTTATTGTTGTTGTTGTTGTTGATCTTGGGAGGTGCACGATTGAAGTTGTTGGCATTGCCGGAGTTGTGATTGTTTCCTCTGGACTTCACATTGCCTCCGCTACGGTTAGGGTAGCTTGGGAGAGACACTGGGGGTCGATTGTTCCTTGGTGCTTATCCTGGTGAGGGGTTGGGACGGTACTTCTGGTGACTGTTGGATCCAGATTGCTGCATCATACGATGTTTGCCTGGTTAATCTTCCCTTCCATCTGAATGGCAAAGTCGACTAGCTCTTCGAGATCCTCGAAGCGGATGTTGACGAGGATAGTCTGCATCTCATCGTGCAGTCCGTTCAAGAATCTCTCCTTCTTCTTGGCCTCCGTGTTGATCTCATCAGGTGCATATTTGGCCAGCGACAGGAATCTATCACGATACTCTACCTCAGTCATTCTGCCTTGCTTCAACTCTCTGAATTCATCCCTCATTCTAGTGACTAAGCCCTGCGGCACGTGGGTGCGACTGAACTTGATTTTGAAGGCTTCCCGGGTCATCACTTGACCATGGTTCATGTTATGGATACTGGTCCACCAAGCTCTTGCATCTCCTGCCAGGTAGTGGGTGGCGAAGAGAACTTTCTGGTTGTCATCAACCCCTGCAACTTCTAAGTTGTTTTCCATTGTCTGTAACCATTCATCAGCATCTAGTGGGTTTTTAGCTTGGTTGAAGATTGGGGGATTGGTATTCTGAAAGTTTTTGAGTTTCGATCCATGGTGATCCTGGTTTCCATGCCCTTGGTTGTTTTGGGCCATCTGAGCTATCTGCTGCAATGTTGCTAAGTTGGCCTAGCGCTCTGCCCTGCTTTCTTCACGGTCTGCAACTAACATCTGCATAATCTGCAGCATTGGGTCTTGCGACGAGCTGCTCCCTCCTTGGTTTCCACGAGTCATCTGAAGATTGAGGTAGATAAAGGGATAAGAGGGAAATTCTAAGGTTCATGGTTTTGGTTTCAAAGCTAAAACTATGAGTCTGACTCAGGTTTTGTAACTAACTCTATTTCATTCACTCAAACAAGCACACGGTACAAACACACACCACAACAACAAAGGAAAATAGATGGTTTGAAGAACCATTCTGCAAGCTACGATAAAGTGGGACCAATACATCTCATGCTACGACAGTGCTCTAGTGCATCTACTCATCGTTGATGAAGTTGGAGTCCTCATCGTCAGTGTAGAAGTCCACGGCATCCTCCTCCAGAGAGTCACCATCATTGCTGAGGTAAGAATCCATGTCTCCCTGGATGTCTTCACCCTCCTCTTCTTCCTCCTTTGTTGCAAGCTGAGCTTCTTGCTCCTTGACGGTCTTCTCGAGGTCGGCCACCTTCTTGCAAAGACGGGCGATGGTGCGATCCTTCTTCTCGCGCTGGAGGCAAAGAGACTGACGGTCCTTGACTAGAAGTGAGAAAGTCTGGGCCTTCTGGTCGGAAATGGCACGGTTGTGATTGGCAAACTCCCTAGCATTGTCCAACTCCTTCTAGCGATCGTATAGTAGGAAGTCAAGGTTCTCCTCTTGATGCTTCAGCTCTGGGTGATTTGGAATCTCCATTGGCATCCCCATGAAGTCATGTCTTGCGTAATGAGAAAAACGGGTTCCTTGGATTTGGTTGACGCTAAGGTCACATAGACGTGCGAGAGCTTCATGCATTGCCCTGGCTAATCCATTTAGCCAGTTGTTCTCTCTCACGGAGAACTGGATTCTCCCGGACGTTGGTGCTTCTATGCTTCCTCTAAGATCAGCGGTGACTAGCCACTCTAAATCTCCTCCTGGGGGTCCTGGAAGTTGAGCTCCAAGAAACTCCGGATGTGGGCGTCCCAGTAACTCCGACAGTGAATCCAAATACCTCTCGAAGATCAGCTGACCTCCGTTTCCCAACTGGTAGAACTTGCTGAACTGAGTCTCCATCTACAAGAATTAAGGATGAGGAAATTAGTGAAGTGATCAAGTGTGTCAAATTTTAAGTAGTAATGTAAGAATTTTGAGGAACTAATTTTTTTTGAGAAAGAATGAATTCCCAAGGATAAGAGAGGAAATAGTTTTTCATAAATACTCACTTTGGTTTTGAAACTAAGTTTTTGTTTGGACGTCCATTCTAAATGGGTATCCTATGGTCAGGATGGTTCTGATACCAACTTGTCAACACCCGGATTTTTAATCCTAGATGCCTTTTATGTCATTCATCGCAATCCCAGGATTACCATTTTTGCGAGACATAACAGATTGGATATCACAGTACATCATCCATTACAAACCATACATAAGGTCTTACACAAATAAGGATCTCATGATCCAGTCTTAATACAACAAGCAGCGGAATAAAAGATAAGCATAGCGGTGGGGTCCATCTTCAGGGACACAGACAATGCTGATGAATGCAGATAATCCTAGTTATCATAGCCGTCCTGCTGGCCATCATCTTGGTAGTCCCCGTCATAGTCTGGCCATGAGAATAGCCAGGGACAAAGCCATGAGTACTCTTTAAGTACTCGCAAACTATCACTAACAAGTAGTATGGTTCTAATGTAAAGTGCTAACTCTAAGTTGAACTATAAGGTTAAGTTTGAAACCTAAGCTGAGTTCAGAAGCAAAGAAAGATAAAATAAAGGTCTAGAATCACTTAAGGTGGGAAGCTATTGTCATAAACACAACCCTATTGTGGTCAAGTCAAGGTTCATCATTCCTACAGAGGTTGGTACACTTTCACCACAAGATTCGATACATCTCTCAGGGATAACCCTGAATCATCATACTTAGTATGTAGATAATCAAACATAACCTTTCCTTTACACACCCTAGTATAAGCACCTCTCCTATGAGCATGGCCTCCCAACCATGACCATCTGTCATCTTGGGCACTACATAGGTGGACAACATTGAGAGGTAACCTCAGCTCAAACCTCTCCCGCGAGGGAACTAATACTAATGCATATAAACTTTCGGCTAAGCCTTACCCAATTCAGGTATTTTGGTTGTACGGTAAATTTGTAATGGTATCGCATCCGAATCCAACAATTAGTTTTGTAAAAGGGTTAAGGCTCATGCCTCAACATTTTCACCATCATAGACCATTTGTGTTTCTCAACACATGTCAAAACATCTCAATAGAATGACTCATCATTCCAAGGTTTTCATAATTCATTTTCACCAAGTATTCCCATCTAGAGTGACTCAAGTTTTTATCTACTCTAAATTACTGAGTTAAGAGTGTTCACTAAGGTGGAAAGATGGGGTCATCTCATGCCATAGAATGACATCTAAATTTATCTATATAGGTCAAGTTTTATACTCTTTATGCTACCTTCAAAACAAGTAGAAGACTTTGGGTAAAGTAAAGGAAGTAAAGCTTGGAAATAATACTTGGGGTAAGTAATAGTCAAGGTGGTATAAACAAAGCATGCCTAAAGCATCTTTGCTCAACTCATCTAGCTTCATCCTAGCTTGTTAAGCATTAAACTTGCAAGTGTTAGCTTGCGTTGTTAATGATGGCTTGCCTTGTGCAGCGCAGTGGTTGAAGTTTTCTTCCTCCTCTTGATAGAACTCCTCCTCCTCGAAAACTTGGTCGGTACTATCGTCTATAAATACATACGGAATACACAATCAGCAAACAATACTTAACTAGTCTAATTAGCACTCTAAGGCACACATTTGATGATCTATTATCATCACAAGCATCACCAGTTTTATTAACTAGTTTCATTGCTTTTATTTAAGAAAAGTAATTTCTACTCATTAAAAATAACTAATATTTAATATTCACCACTTAAAATATGGGATCATGTGGACACATGTCATCACCACATATTCTAACATGTGGTAATGTGATTTAAGGGTTGGATCACAATTATTTTGGTTTATGTTCATTATTTAATGATTTAAAGTGACTAGAAATGCATATATAGCATTATTTTGGTACTAGTCCAAAGTCACTGCATGTAAACACTAATATTATTACATATTCAGATAGGTATGGTGAAATGTGATTTTTGAGAGTTGGAATCAACTGAAAAGCTATCATGGTTGATTTTATAAAAATGTTTGAATGTGCAAAAGCTTATGTCTTGTTATTTTTACTAGGAAAGATCTCTAACTCTAAATGAATTAAATCCAATGGGCTTGGATAGATCTTTTAAGTAGCTTTCTAAAAAAATTGGAATCACTCCATTTGGATTTGTAAATCTCTTTGAATTGATTTTCAAACTAGGGGACAGAACTAAGTTCAAACCTAAATAGAAAAACCTAAGTTTGAATTAAATGGGTCGCGCGGGAAAGAAAACGGGCCGACTCAGTGGCACTCCGCGGCGCGGGGCACAGCTGATAGGGGGGTCCACCGGTTAGTGGCTCTTTAAACGCTAAGCGGTACGGGGCAATGTGGGCTGTTACATTAGAACTAGGATCTACGACTGGGGCTCGTCGTCGACGACGGATAGGTCGCCAGCGAGGTCTAACCCTAGCAGCTCGGTGGGGGTGCTCAGGGGGCATACCAGGGCTCCAGCAATGACGGCGAGGCGGGCAAACGAACTGGTGGACGACGGTGAACTCAGGGGTGGTCGTGGTAGCTCCTGGGTGGACAAAATCGACGACGCCTTCTCCTCCTCTACAGCGGGCTTCTCCGGCCAAATTTCGGTGAACAAGTGCTCGAGCTGCTCCGGCTAGAGGTGGGGAAGGACCAGTGAGGAGAGGGGAGTGGAATGATGTGAGTGGTTTGTGCAGGGGTGGCCTCTATTTATATCTCGACGAGGCGACCGAGAGTGATGGGCGGGCGACTCCGGCGAGGGATGCATAGCATGCTAGCGGTGTGGCTTGAGGTAGGGGACGGTGGCCTACCTCCTGATGCTGCTCTATGACTTAAATGCATGGCTAGGGGCAGTGGAAAATGGTCGGGCGGTGCTCACGCTCTGAGCGGCAGAGGCGGCGTTCGAAATGGCGTGGGGTGGCTGTGGGTCAAACGGCGGTGAACGGGCATGTCACGGCGGTTCCTAGGGTGGTGGCGAAGCGGTGAGCACGAGCTGCGGTCGAGGCGCGGCGTGTGCACGCTTGTCGGGCGCGGGGCTCTGGCGCGTGCTCGGCATGGTGCAGACGCTCTGGGCGTGGTGCTCTACGAGTGGTCCATGGCTTGGATTTGCTCAGGGAGGGGACAAAGGACGGTGGTGTGGTCTGGTCTAGCTCCTAGACATGGCGAGAGAGAGAGGGGCGGTCAGTTGCGAGCTATCCATGCTCGACCGGCGAGCATGGTGCTCAGGTGGCGTGGCACTGCTGCTAGGGACTAAGGGATGGGGTGATTATGGCTTGGTTAGATCAAATGGAGATAGAGGGAGTAATTTGAGGTCAAATGGTTGGAAAAAGCCTGTAGAAAACAGTGAGCTAATACTAGGTGTGAATCCTTCCTACCGAGTGTTTGTGAAAATGGCCGAATGAAATTTAGTTTTGAATTTTGAAAAGATTTTTGGTGGGTGTGCTAGTCATAAGCTTGATCATCTATGGTTGCTTGGGTTTTGAAAATGATGCTCATTTGAGTGGTTTTTGAATAAGTGGGATCTTCCCATATGAACTAGATTCAATTTTCAAATGCCATTTAAAATTAGTGTTTGAAAGTTTTTGGCAGATCACAAAGTGGGCCTTGGTACATCATTATATGTACTAGCAAGGGGTGCAAAGATCCACATTTTTCTCTATTTAGAATTGAGTCCTAGGAATAGCCAAAGTAGGCATGTTGATTAAAATGGCACAAATGACCATTCTCTTCTTTTATTCATTTTGATTTGTTTTTCTTTGGGATTTTTTTTGGAATGATCTAGATAATGTTTATTTCACCTAAGAATCATTTTACAAGAAATGGATCACTTAATCATGGCAATTCCAAACAACTCCTATTTAAATGCACACACATATGAATTCTTTAATAATTTTAATTGGAAAAGTTTTTGTTAACCCTAATTTTGATTATTTGGATCTTAATAACCTTGGATTAAAGGTTTTGGGATGTTACAGTTCTTTTCCTAAACCACGTGGATCCACTTGAGTCATTGCATGTGTGTTCAATTCCTAAACCACATGGAACCACAGGTGACATTGCATGTGTGTTCTTTTCCTAAACCACATGGATCCACTAGTGACATTGAATGTGTGTTCTTTTCCTAAAACACAATGATCCACTAGTGACATTTGCATGTCTGTTCTTTTCCTAAACCACATTGATCCACTAGAGGCATTACATGCACGTTCTTTTCCTAAACCACATGGATCGACTAGTGACATTTGCATGTATGTTCTTTTCCTAAACCACATTGATCCACTAGTGGCATTGCATGTGTGTTGTTTTCCTAAAACACATTGATCCACTAGTGACATTTGTATGTGTGTTATTTTCCTAAACCACATGGATCCACTAGAGTCATTTCATGTGTGTTCTGTTCCTAAACCACATGGATCCACTAGTGTCATTGCATGTGTGTTCTTTTCCTAGACCACATGGATCCACTAGTGAAATTTCATGTGTGTACTTTTCCTAAAACATATTGAACCATTGGTGATATTTGCATGTGTGTTCTTTTCCTAAACCACATGGATCCACTTGAGTCATTGCAGGTGTGTTCTTTCCCTAAACGACATAGATCCACTTGTGAAATTTGCATGTGTTTTATTTTCCTATACCACATTTATCCACTAGTGTCATTGCATGTGTATTCTTTTCCTAAACCACATGGATCCAATGGTGACATTGCATGTGTGTTCATCTCCTGAACCATAGTGATCCTCTGGTGTCATTGCATGTGTGTTCTTTTCCTAAACCACATGGATCAACTGATGACATTACATGTGTGTTGTTTTCCTAAATCAGATTGATCCACTAGTCTCATTTCATGTGTTTTCTTTTATTAAACCACATGGATCCGCTAGTATCATTGCATGTGTGTTATTTTCCTAAACAACATGGATCCGCTGGTGACATTGCATGTGTGTTCTTTTCCTAAACCACATGGATCCACTGGTAACATTGCATCTGTGTTCTTTTCCTAAAACACATTAATCCACTAGTGACATTTGCATGTGTGTTCTTTTCCAAAACCACATGGATCCACTGGAGTCATTGCATGTGTGTTCTTTTCCTAAACCACATTGATCCACTTGTGACATTTGCATGTGTGTTCTTTTACTAAATCACATTGATCTACTGGTGAAATTGCATGTGTGTTGTTTTCCTGAACCACGTTGATCCACTGGTGTCATTGCAGGTGTTTTTGTTTCCTAAACCACTTTGATCCACTTGTGTCATTGCACGTGTGTTCTTTTCCTGAACCACATTGATCCACTGGTGTTATTTGCATGTGTGTTCTTTTCCTAAACCACATGGGTTCGCTGGTGTTATTGCAATGTGTTTTTTTCCTAAACCACATGGATCCACTAGTGTCATTGCATGTGTGGTATGTTCCTAAACCACATGGATTCACTTATTACATTGCATGTGTGTTCCTTTCCTAAACCACATGGATCCACTGGTGAGATTGCATGTGTGTTCTTTTCATAAAACACATTGATCCACTTGTGACATTTATAGGTGTCTTCTTTTCCTAAACCAAATGATTCCGCTAGTGACATTTTATTTGTGTTCTTTTCCTAACCCACATGCATCCAATGGAGACATTTCATATGTGTTCTTTATCTAAAACACATTAATCCACTGGTGACATTTGCATGTGTGTTCTTTTCCTAAACCACGTGGATCCACGGGAGTCATTGCGTGCGTGTTCTTTTCCTAAACCACATTGATCCACTGGTGACATTTGCATGTGTGTTCTTTTACTAAATCACATTGATCCACTGGTAACATTGCATGTGTGTTCTTTTCTAGAACCACATTGATCCACTAGTGTTATTGCATGTGTGCTCTTTTCCTAAACCGCATTGATCCACTGGTGTCATTGCACATGCTTTCCTAAACCAAATTGATTCACTAGTGTCATTTTCATGTGTGTTCTTTTCCTAGACCACATGGATCCACTGGTAACATTGCATCTATGTTCTGTTCCTAAAAAACATTAATCCACTAGTGACATTTGCATGTGTGTTCTTTTCCAAAACCACATGGATCCACTAGTGACATTGCATGTGTGTTCTTTTCCTAAAACACATTGATCCACTGGTGTCATTCGCATGCGTGTTCTTTTCCTAAACCACATGGATCCAATGGTGACATTGCATGTGTGATCATCTCCTAAACCATAATGATCCTCTTGTGTCATTGCATGTGTGTTCGTTTCCTGAACCACATGGATGCACTGATGACATTGCATGTGTGTTGTTTTCCTAAACCAGATTGATCCACTTGTGTCATTTCATGTGTGTTCTTTTCCTAAACCACATGGATCCGCTAGTATCATTGCATGTGTGTTCTTTTCCTAAACCACATGGATCCACGGGTGACAATGCATGTGTGTTCTTTTCCTAAACCACATGGATCCACTAGTGACATTCGCATGTCTGTTCTTTTCCTAAACCACATGGATTCACTAGAGTCATTGCATGCATGTTCTTTTCCTAAACCACATGGATCGACTTGTGACATTTTCATGTATGTTCTTTTCCTAAACCACATTGATCCACTAGTGTCATTGCATGTGTGTTGTTTTCCTAAAACCCATTGATCCACTAGTGACATTTGCATGTGCGTTATTTTCATAAACCACATGGATCGAGTAGAGTCACTTCATCTGTGTTCTGTTCCTAAACCACATGGATCCACTGGTGTCATTGCATGTGTGTTCTTTTCCCAGACAACATGGATCCACTAGGGACATTGCATGTGTGTTCTTTTCCTAAAAGACATTGATCCACTGGTGTCATTCGCATGCGTGTTCTTTTCCTAAACCACATGGATCCAATGGTGACATTGCATGTGTGATCATCTCCTGAACCATAGTGATCCTCTGGTGTCATTGCATGTGTGTTCTTTTCCTGAACCACATGGATGCACTGATGACATTGCATGTGTGTTGTTTTCCTAAACCAGATTGATCCACTTGTGTCATTTCATGTGTGTTCTTTTCCTAAACCACATGGATCCGCTAGTATGATTGCATGTGTGTTCATTTCCTAAACCACATGGATCCGCTAGTATCATTGCATGTGTGTTCTTTTCCTAAACCACATGGATCTGCTGGTGACATTGCATGTGTGTTCTTTTCCTAAACCACATGGATCCACTGGTAAAATTGCATGTGTGTTCTTTTCCTAAAACACATTAATCCACTAGTGACATTTGCATGTGTGTTCTTTTCCAAAACCACATGGATCCACTAGTGACATTGCATGTGTGTTCTTTTCCTAAAACACATTGATCCACTAGTGACATTCGCATGTCTGTTCTTTTCCTAAACCACATGGATTCACTAGAGTCATTGCATGCATGTTCTTTTCCTAAACCACATGGATCGACTTGTGACATTTTCATGTATGTTCTTTTCCTAAACCACATTGATCCACTAGTGTCATTGCATGTGTGTTGTTTTCCTAAAACCCATTGATCCACTAGTGACATTTGCATGTGCGATATTTTCCTAAACCACATGGATCGACTAGAGTCATTTCATCTGTGTTCTGTTCCTAAACCACATGGATCCACTGGTGTCATTGCATGTGTGTTCTTTTCCCAAACAACATGGATCCACTAGTGACATTGCATGTGTGTTCTTTTCCTAATACTTATTGATCCATTGGTGACATTTGCATGTGTGTTCTTTTACTAAACCACATGGATCCACTTGAGTCATTGCATGTGTGTTCTTTCCCTAAACCACATGGATCCACTGGTGAAATTTGCACGTGTGTTCTTTTCTTAAACCACATTGATCCACTGGTGTCATTGCATGCGTGTTCTTTTCCTAAACCACATGGATCCAATGGTGACATTGCATGTGTGTTCATCTCCTGAACCATTGTGATTCTCTGGTGTCATTGCATGTGTGTTCTTTTCCTGAACCACATGGATCCACTGATGACATTGCATGTGTATTGTTTTCCTAAACAAGATTGAGCCAGTTGTGTCATTTCATGTGTGTTCTTTTCCTAAAACGCATGGATCCGCTGGTATCATTGCATGTGTGTTCTTTTCCTAAACCACATGGATCCGCTGGTGACATTGCATGTGTGTTCTTTTCCTAAACCACATGGATCCACTGGTAACATTGCATGGTTGTTCTTTTCCTAAAACACATTAATCCACTAGTGTCATTTGCATGTGTGTTCTTTTCCAAAACCACATGGATCCACTAGTGACATTTGCATGTGTGTTCTTTTCCAAAACAACATGGATCCACTAGAGTCATTGCATGTGTGTTCTTTTCCTAAACCACATTGATCCACTTGTGACATTTGCATGTGTGTTCTTTTACTAAATCATATTTATCTACTAGTGAAATTGCATGTGTGTTGTTTTCCTGAACCAGGTTGATCCACTGGTGTCACTGCATGTGTGCTTGTTTCCTGAACCACATTGATCCACTAGTCTCATTGCACGTTTGTTCTTTTCCTGAACCATATTGATCCACTAGTGTCATTTGCATGTGTGTTCTTTTCCTAAACCACATGGATCCGCAGGTGTTTTTGCATATGTGTCCTTTTCCTAAACCACATGGATCCACTAGTGTCATTGCATGTGTTTTCTGTTCCTAAACCACATGGATCCACTTGTGACATTGCATGGGTGTTCCTTTCCTAAACCACATGGATCCACTGATGACATTGCATGTCTGTTCTTTTCTTAAAACACATTGATCCACAGGTGACATTTATAGGTGTCTTCTTTTCCTAAACCAAATGGTTCCGCTAGTGACATTTCATATGTGTTCTTTTCCTAAAACACATTAATCCACTGGTGACATTTGCATGTGTGTTATTTTCCTAAACCACGTGGATCCACTGGAGTCATTGCATGTGTGTTCTTTTCCTAAACCACATTGATCCACTGGTGACATTTGCATGTGTGTACTTTTACTATATCACATTGATCCACTGGTAACATTGGACGTGTGATCTTTTCCCGAACCACGTTGATCCACTTGTGTTATTGCATGTGTGCTCTTTTCCTCAACCACATTGATCCACTGGTGTCATTGCACATGCCTTCCTATACCAAAATCATCCACTGGTGTCATTTTCATGTGTGTTCTTTTCCTAAACCACGTGGATCGACTAGAGTCATTGCATGTGTGTTCTATTCCTAAACCACATGGATCCATGGGTGACAATGCATGTGTGTTCTTTTCCTAAACCACGTGGACCCACTAGTGACATTGCATGTGTGTTGTTTTACTAAAACACATTGATCCACTAGTGACATTCGCATGTCTGTTCTTTTCTTAAACCACATGGATCCACTAGAGTCATTGCATGCATGTTCTTTTCCTAAACCACATGGATGGACTGGTGACATTTGCCTGTATGTTCTTTTCCTAAACCACATTGATCCACTAGTGTCATTGCATGTGTGTTGTTTTCCTAAAACACATTGATCCACTAGTGACTTTTGCCTGTGTGTTATTTTCCTAAACCACATGGATACACTAGAGTCATTTCATGTGTGTTCTGTTCCTAAACCACATGGATCCACTGGTGTCATTGCATGTGTGTTCTTTTCCTAAACCACATGGATCCACTAGTGACATTGAGTGTGTGTTCTTTTCCTAAAACAAATTAATCCATTGGTTACATTTGCATGTGTGTTCTTTTCCTAAACCACATGGATCCACTTGAGTCATTGCATGTGTGTTCTTTGCCTAAACCACATGGATCCACTGGTGAAATTTGCATGTGTGTTATTTTCCTAAACCACATTGATCCACTAGTGTAATTGCATGTGTGTTCTCTTCCTAAACCACATGGATCCCATGGTGACATTGCATTTGTGTTCATCTCCTGAAACATAGTAATCCTCTGGTGTCATTGCATGTGTGTTCTTTTCCTGAACCACATGGATCCACTGATGACATTGCATCTGTGTTGTTTTCCTAAACCAGATTGATCCACTAGTGTCATTTCATGTGTGTTCTTTTCCTTAACCACATGGATCCGCTGGTATCATTGCATGTGTGTTCTTTTCCTAAACCACATGGATCCGCTGGTGACATTGCATGTGTGTTCTTTTCCTAAACCACATGGATCCCCTGGTAACATTGCATCTGTGTTCTTATCCTAAAACACATTAATCCACTAGTGACATTTGCATGTGTGTTCTTTTCCAAAACCACATGGATACACTAGAGTCATTGCATGTGTGTTCTTTTCCTAAACCACACTGATCCACTTGTGACATTTGCATGTGTGTTCGTTTACTAAATCACATTGATCTACTGGTGAAATTGATGTGTGTTGTTTTGCTTAACCACGTTGATCCACTGGTGTCATTGCATGTGTGATCGTTTCCTCAACCAAATTAATACACTTGTATCATTGCACGTGTGTTCTTTTCCTGAACCACATTGATCCACTGGTGTCATTTGCATGCGTGTTCTTTTCCTAAACCACATGGACCCGCTGGTGTTATTGCATATTTGTTGTTTTCGTAAACCACATGGATCCACTGGTGTCATTGCATGTGTGTTCTGTTCCTAAATCTCATGGATTCACTTGTGACATTGCATGTGTGGTCCTTTCCTAAACCACATGGATCCACTGGTGAGATTGCACGTGTGTTCTTTTCTTAAAACACATTGATCCACTAGTGACATTTATAGGTGTCTTGTTTTCCTAAACCAAATGGTTCCGCTAGTGACATTTCGTTTGTGTTCTTTTCCTAAACCACAGGGATGCACTAGAGACCTTTCATATGTCTTCTTTTCCTAAAACACATTAATCCACTGGTGACATTTGCATGTGTGTTCTTTTCCTAAACCACGTGGATCTACGGGAGTCATTGCATGTGTGTTCTTTTCCTAAACCACATTGATCCACTGGTGACATTTGCATGTGTGTTCTTTTACTAAATCACATTGATCCACTTGTAACATTGCATGTGTGTTCTTTTCCAGAACCACACTGATCCACTAGTGTTATTCCATGTGTGCCCCTTTCCTCAACCACATTGATCCGCTGGTGTCATTGCACATGCTTTCCTAAACCAAATTGATCCACTTGTGTCATTTTCATGTGTTTTCTTTTCCTAAACCACATGGATCCACTGGAGTCATTGCATGTGTGTTCTGTTCCTAAACCACATGGATCCACTAGTGACATTGCATGTGTGTTCTTTTCCTAAACCGCATGGATCCAGTAGTGACATTGCATGTTTGGTCTTTTCCTAAAACACATTGATCCACTGGTGACATTCGCATGTGTGTTCTTTTCCTAAACCATGTGGATCCACTGGATTCATTGCATGTGTGTTCTTTTCCTAAACTACATTGATCCACTGGTGACATTTGCATGTGTGTTCTTTTACTATATCACATTGATCCACTAGTAAAATTGCAAGTGTGTTCTTTTCTACAACCATATAGATCCACTGGTGCTATTGCATGTGTGCTCTTTTCCTCAACCAGATTGATCCACTGGTGTCATTGCACATGCTTTCCTAAACCAAATTGATCCACTGGTGTCATTTTCATGTGTGTTATTTTCCTAAACCAAGTGGATCCACTAGAGTCATTGCATGTGTGTTCTGTTCCAAAACCACATGGATCCATGGGTGACATTGCATGTGTGCTCTTTTCCTAAACCACATGGATCCAATAGTGACATTGCATGTGTGTTCATTTCCTAAAAAACATTGATCCACTAGTGACATTCGCATGTCTGTTCTTTTCCTAAACCACATGGATCCACTAGAATCATTGCATGCATGTTCTTTTCCTAAACCACATGGATTGACTGGTGACATTTTCATGTATGTTCTTTTCCTAAACCACATTGATCCACTAGTGTCATGGCATGTGTGTTGTTTTCCTAAAACACATTGATCCACTAGTGACATTTGCATGTGTGTTAATTTCCTAAACCACATGGATCCACTAGAGTCATTTCATGTGAGTTCTGTTCCTAAACCACATCGATCCACTGGTGTCATTGCATGTGTGTTCTTTTACTAAATCACATTGATCCACTTGTAACATTGCATGTGTGTTCTTTTCCAGAACCACATTGATCCACTACTGTTATTGCATGTGTGCTCTTTTCCTCAACCACATTGATCCGCTGGTGTCATTGGCCATGCTTTCCTAAACCAAATTGATCCACTGGTTTCATTTTCATTTGTGTTCTTTTCCTAAACCACATGGATCCACTGGAGTCATTGCATGTGTGTTCTGTTCCTAAACCACATGGATCCACTGGTGACATTGCATGTGTGTTCTTTTCCTAAACCGCATAGATCCACTAGTGACATTGCATGTTTGTTCTTTTCCTAAAACACATTGATCCACTAGTGACATTCACATGTGTGTTCTTTTCCTAAACCATGTGGATTCACTGGAGTCATTGCATGTTTGTTCTTTTCCTAAACTACATTGATCCACTGTTGACATTTCCATGTGTGTTCTTTTACTATATCACATTGATCCACCAGTAACATTGCAAGTGTGTTCTTTTCCAGAACCACATTGATCCACTTGTGTTATTGCATGTGTGCTCTTTTCCTCAACCAGATTGATCCACTGGTGTCATTACACGTGCTTTCCTAAACCAAATTGATCCACTGGTGTCATTTTCATGGTTGTTCTTTTCCTAAACCACATGGATCCACTAGCGTCATTGCATGTGTGTTGTGTTCCTAAACCACATGGATCCACGGGTGATATTGCATGTGTGTTCTTTTCCTAAACCGCATGGATCCACTAGTGACATTGCATGTCTGTTCTTTTCCTAAAACACATTGATCCACTGGTGACATTCGCATGTGTGTTCTTTTCCTGAACCACATGGATCCACTAGAGTCATTGCATGCATGTTCGTTTCCTAAACCACATGGATCGACTGGTGACATTTGCATGTATGTTCTTTTCCTAAACCACATTGATCCACCAGTGTCATTGCATGTGTGTTGTTTTCGTAAAACACATTGATCCAGTAGTGACATTTGCATGTGTCTTATTTTCCTAAACCACATGGATCCACTTGAGTCATTTGATGTGTGTTCTGTTCCTAAACCACATGGATCCACTGGTGTCATTGCATGTGTGTTATTTTCCTAAACCACATGGATCCACTAGTGACATTGCAGGTGTGTTCTTTTCCTAAAACATATTGATCCATTGGTGCATTTGCATGTGTGTTCTTTTCCTAAAACATATTGATCCATTGGTGACATTTGCATGTGTGTTCTTTTCCTAAACCACATGGATCCACTTGAGTCATTGCATGTGTGTTCTTTTCCTAAACCACATTGATCCACTAGTGTCATTGCATGCGTGTTCTTTTCCTAAACCACATGGATCCAATGGTGACATTGTATGTGTGTTCATCTCCTGAACCATAGTGATCCTCTGGTGACATTGCATGTCTGTTCTTTTCTTGAACCACATGGATCCACTGATGACATTGCATGTGTGTTGTTTTCCTAAACCACATTAATCCACTAGTGTCATTTCATGTGTGTTCTTTTCCTAAACCACATGGATCCGCTGGTATTATTGCATGTGTGTTGTTTTCCTAAACCACATGGATACGTTGGTGACATTTCATGTGTGTTCTTTTCCTAAACCACATGGATCCACTTGTAACATTGCATTTGTGTTCTTTTCCTAAAACACCTCAATCCACTAGTGACATTTGCATGTGCGTTCTTTTCCAAAACCACATGGATCCACTAGAGTCATTGCATGTGTGTTCTTTTCCTATACCACATTTATCCACTTGTGACATTTGCATGTGTGTTCTTTTACTAAATCATATTTATCTACTGGCGAAATTGCATGTATGTTGTTTGCCTGAACCACGTTGCTCCACTGGTGTTATTGCACGTGTGTTCTTTTCCTGAACCACATTGATCCACTGGTGTCATATGCATGTGTGTTCTTTTCCTAAACCACATGGATCCGCTGGTGTTATTGCATATGTGTTCTTTTCCTAAACCACATGGATCCACTGGTATCATTGCATGTGTGTTCTGTTCCTAAACCACATGGATTCACTTGTGACATTGCATGTGTGTTCCTTTCCTAAACCACATGGATCCACTAGTGACATTGCATGTGTGTTCTTTTCTCAAAACACATTGATCCACTTGTGACATTTATAGGTGTCTTGTTTTCCTAAACCAAATGGTTCCGCTAGTGACGTTTCATGTGTGTTCTTTTCCTAAACCACAAGGATCCACGGGAGACATTTCATATGTGTTCTTTTCCTAAAACACATTAATCCACTAGTGACATTTGCATGTGTTCTTTTCCTAAAACACATTGATCCACTGGTGACATTTGCATGTGTGTTCTTTTACTAAATCACATTGATCCACTAGTAACATTGCATGTGTGTTCCTTTCCAGAACCACATTGATCCACTAGTGTTATTCAATGTGTGCTCTTTTCCTCAACCACATTGATCCTCTGGTGTCATTACACATGCTTTCCTAAACCAAATTGATCCACTGGTGTCATTTTCATGTGTGTTCTTTTCCTAAACCACATGGATCCACTAGAGTCATTGCATGTGTGTTCTTTTCCTATACCACATTTATCCACTTGTGACATTTGCATGTGTGTTCTTTTACTAAATCACATTTATCTACTGGTGAAATTGCATGTATGTTGTTTGCCCGAACCACGTTGCTCCACTGGTGTCATTGCACGTGTGTTCTTTTCCTGAACCACATTGATCCACTGGTGTCATATGCATGTGTGTTCTTTTCCTAAACCACATGGATCCGCTGGTGTTATTGCATATGTGTTCTTTTCCTAAACCACATGGATCCACTGGTATCATTGCATGTGTGTTCTGTTCCTAAACCACATGGATTCACTTGTGACATTGCATGTGTGTTCCTTTCCTAAACCACATGGATCCACTAGTGACATTGCATGTGTGTTCTTTTCTCAAAACACATTGATCCACTTGTGACATTTATAGGTGTCTTGTTTTCCTAAACCAAATGGTTCCGCTAGTGACGTTTCATGTGTGTTCTTTTCCTAAACCACAAGGATCCACGGGAGACATTTCATATGTGTTCTTTTCCTAAAACACATTAATCCACTAGTGACATTTGCATGTGTTCTTTTCCTAAAACACATTGATCCACTGGTGACATTTGCATGTGTGTTCTTTTACTAAATCACATTGATCCACTAGTAACATTGCATGGGTGTTCCTTTCCAGAACCACATTGATCCACTAGTGTTATTCAATGTGTGCTCTTTTCCTCAACCACATTGATCCTCTGGTGTCATTACACATGCTTTCCTAAACCAAATTGATCCACTGGTGTCATTTTCATGTGTGTTCTTTTCCTAAACCACATGGATCCACTAGAGTCATTGCATGTGTTTTCTGTTCCTAAACCACATGGATCCACGGGTGACATTGCATGTGTGTTCTTTTCCTAAACCGCATGGATCCACTAGTGACATTGCATGTCTGTTCTTTTCGTAAAACACATTGATCCACTGGTGACATTCGCATGTGTGTTCTTTTCCTTTACGACATGGATCCACTAGAGTCATTGCATGCATGTTCTTTTCCAAAACCACATGGATCGACTGGTGACATTTGCATGTATGTGCTTTTCCTAAACCACATTGATCCACTAGTGTCATTGCATGTGTGTTGTTTTTCTAAAACACATTGATCCACTAGTGACATTTTCATGTGTGTTATTTTCCTAAACCACATGGATCCACTTGAGTCATTTCATGTGTGTTCTATTCCGAAACCACATGGATCCACTGGTGTCATTGCATGTGTGTTCTTTTCCTAAACCACATGGATCCACTACTGACAATGCATGTGTGTTCTTTTCCTAAAACATATTGATCCATTGGTGACATTTGCATGTGTGTTCTTTTTATAAATCACATGGATCCACTTGAGTCATTGCATGTGTGTTCTTTCCCTAAACCACATGGATCCACTGGTGAAATTTGCATGTGTGTTCTTTTCCTAAACCATATTGATCCACTGGTGTCATTGCATGCGTGTTGTTTTCCTAAACCACATGGATTCAATGGCGACATTGCATGTGTGTTCATCTCCTGAACCATAGTGATCTTCTAGTGGCATTTCATGTGTGTTCTTTTCCTAAACCACATGGATCCACTAATGACATTGCATGTGTGTTGTTTTCCTAAACCACATTGATCCACTGGAGTCATTTCATGTGTGTTCTTTTCCTAAACCACATGGATCCGCTGGTATCATTGCATGTGTGTTTTTTTTCCTAAACCACATGGATACGTTGGTGACATTGCATGTGTGTTCTTTTCCTAAGCCACATGGATCCACTGGTAACATTGCATCTGTGTTCTTTTCCAAAAACAAATTAATCCACTAGTGACATTTGCATGTGTGTTCTTTTCCAAAACCACATGGATCCACTGGAGTAATTGCATGTGTGTTCTTTTCCTAAACCACATTTATCCACTTGTGATATTTACATGCTTGTTTTTTTACTAAATCACATTGATCTACTAGTGATATTGCATGTGTGTTCTTTTCCTGAACCACATTGATCCACTAGTGTTATTGCATGTGTGCTCTTTTGCTCAACCACATTGATCCACTGGTGTCATTGCATGTGTGTTCTTTTCCTGAACCACATTGATCCACTGGTGTCATTTGCATGTGTGTTCTTTTCCTAAACCACATGGATCCGCTGGTGTCATTGCATATGTCATGGTGGTGGCACGACAAATGCCATGGATAGGCTAAAGATGGGTCCAATGAGCACTAGGGGAATCTAGGGAGGGATAGTGTGGTGATTCCACATAGAGATGTTTGTATTTTCACTCTATCAATGGTGGATTACAAAGGCTCCTCGAGCTGTTCGTCAGAAGGAGACTAGTTCTCTTACCCTCCCACTACAATGCTCTAGAGTATTTCCTAGACAAAATGATTGATCCCCCTCTATGGAGGCCCTGGTCCTCCTTATATAGGGGAAACTAGATTATAAAGTTAGGGCATACGTGGAAGCATATTCCCCGAATATTCCCTTTGCCTAAAGCTAGATGCTTCGTTATTCACTTTAAACGGCTAGTCCAGACTATGGATGTAACCCTCTGCGTGGTCCTTGTCTTTTGGCATCACCAGAAATAGACTACGTCAGCTGACATCACCCAAAACCTAATCTGCTGCTCCCCTTCAAGATGGGTGATACGTCGTAAACGTATCTATAATTTTTGATGTTCCATGCTTTTTTTATATCTACTTTCTTATGTTTTGTCCACACTTTGGGGTATTTTTATACATTTTCTGGAAGTAACGTATTAACAAGATGCCACAGTGCCAGTTGCCTGTTTTCTGCTATTTTTGGTTTCAGAAAAGCTAGTAAGGAAATATTCTCGGAATTGGATGGGAAAAAAGCCCAAGTCAATATTTTACACGAAGCAACACGGAGTACGGAGGTGAGTTGAAGTGGTGCACCAGGGCAGTCACACCTGGTGGCGGCGCGGCCTAGGGGGGGGGCGTGCCACCAAGTGGTGTGGGCCCCTTGGTGCTCCACCGACCTTTCCCCTTCACCTATAAAAGCCTCCCGGGATGAAAACCCTAAGTACCCGATCAAAGACCCAATCAAAAATCCACGAAAGAGTCTGTAGCCACCGCCATCTCCATCCCTAGATCGGGAGGGTCAGCAGCTCTTCCCGGCTCCCTGCCAGAGGGGAGAGATCACCCTGGAGGCCTTCTTCAGCACCATGACTTCCTCCAGTGTGATGCGTGAGTAATTCATCCTTGGACTATGGGTCCATCTAGTAGCTAGATGATTGGTTCTCCTCCTTTGTGCTATCATGTTTAGATCTTGTGAGCTCTGTTCATGATCAAGATCATCTATTTGTAATATTACATTTTGTGTTTGCGGGGATCTGATGGATATTGATATGCTATTTCAGATTGAATATTGATTCTGTCATGTCTATGTTATTTGTGATCTTGCATGCTTTCCGTTGTTAGTAACTATCTTGGGCAAGTAGATGCTTGCAACTCCAAGAGGGAGTATTTATGCTCGATAGTGGGTTCATGCCTCTAGTAATCTAGGGAAGTGACAGGAATCTCTAAGGTTGTAGATGTGATGTTGCTACTAGGGAGAAAACAACAATCATTTGTCCATGGGACAATCGTATTGCTTACTTTACACACTTTGCTTAATGCAATTATTTGTTGCTTGCAACTTAATACTGGAGGGGGTTCGATGATAACCTGAAGGTGGATTATTAGTCATAGATATAGTTGGATTACGGTCTATGTATAATGTTGTAATGCCCAATCAAATCTCATAGGAGTTAAGATGATTAGTATATGCATTGTATGCTTTCTCAAATCTGCCAATTGCCCCGCTATAATTTGGTCACCCAACATGGTATATATCTTAAGGAGAATCGCGTCTAGTGAACTCTGGACCCCGATCCATTCTTTTGCCATTCATATACCATCTACTATTTACTATTTAATTTCTGCAAGCAATTACTATCTTCCACACTGTACGCTTAATCCTTTGTTTTCAATAAAACCGGTGAGATTGACAACCTCACTATAAGTTGGGGCAAAGTTCTGTGGTTGTGTTGTGCAGGATTCCAAGTTGGTTACAAGACCTTGGGGTTGTTTCCTTGCTCCTACTGGTTTGATAACCTTTGTTTCATAACTGAGGAAAACTTCCTGTTGTGCTCATCATACCTTCCTCTTGGGATTCCCAACAAGCTCGAGTTATCTTGAGCCATCAAGCCTTTTTTTGGCGTTTTTGATGGGGAGTTAAGGACAACTTCGCAAGGGGAGTCCCTCATAACCAATCTCTTTACTTTTTTTGCTTAGTTTATTTTTTCTTTGTTTGCTTGTTTCTTTTACCAAAAACACACAAAAAATAATTAGTTCCTATTTTAGTTTCAATTTATGTTGGCTTGCTTTAATCCTACAAAAATGAATACTCCAGAAAACACTAAGTTGTGTGACCTTACTAGCACAAACAACAATGATTTCATGTGAACACCTATTGCTCCACTTATTCCTGAAGCTACTATCTTTGAAATTAAACCTGCTTTGCTCAATCTTGTTATGAAAGAACAATTCTCTGGTGTTGGTACTGAAGATGCTGCTGCTCACCTTAATAACTTCGTTGAACTCTGTGAGATGCAAAAACATAGGAATATAGATGGAGATATTATTAAGCTTAAATTGTTTCCTTTCTCTTTGAGAGGAAAATCTAAAGAATGGTTGCTATCCCTAACTAGAAAGAATATTGATTCTTGGACTAAATGCAAAGATGCTTTCATTGGAAAATACTATCCTCCTGCTAAGATTATATCTATGAGAAGTGAAATAATGAAGTTTAAACAATTTGACAATCAACATGTTGCTCAAGCTTGGGAAAGAATAAAATCTTTGGTAAAGAATTGTCCCACTCATGGACCGACTGCTTGGATGATTATCCAAATGTTTTATGCAGGACTGAACTATTATTCAAGAAATATGCTAGATTCTGCCGCTGGAGGTACCTTTATGACCATTACTTTGGGTGCTGCAACAAAGCTCTTTAATAATATGATGGTTAACTATTCTGAATGGCACACTAAGAGACCTCCACAAGGTAAGAAGGTAAATTCTGTTGAAGAAACCTCCTCCTTGAGTGATAAAGTGATGTTATTATGTCTATGCTTGTTAATGGGAAAACTCATATTGATACAAATCATGTTCCCTTAGCCTCTTTGGTTGCTCAAGAAGAGCATGTTGATGTGAACTTCATTAGAAATAACAATTTTAGCAACAATGCCTACAAGAATAATTTTGGTAATAATAATTATAGGCCATATCCTCCCAATAATGATAATGCTTATGGAAATTCCTACAACAACAATATAAGTGCACCCTCTGAACTTGAAGTCATGCTTAAGGATTTTATTAGTAAACAAACTGCTTTCAATAAAACTATTAAGGAAAAACTTGCGAATGCGGAAAGAAATATATCATCTTTGTCTGAAGCACAATCCTCTTTGATTAATAAAATGGCGGGTAAACCTGAAACTATGGAAAATCCCTTTGCTGCTACTAATGCCATACAAGTTAGAATTGATGAAAATGTTAGACTATTAGCTGAATTACATGCTAAGTGGGAAAGAGAAGATGAAATTGCTAGAAATAATAGTATATGTACTATTACCACCACCAATGTTGATGCTATCAAACCACATGAAGTCCCCTTTCCTTTTGCAACAATACCTAAAACCAATGGAACCTTTTCTATTAAAAATGCTGAAATTCTTCGAAATATGGGAAGCAATAGCTCTACTACCTTGGATGGTAATTATGATTTTGATCTTGATGGTTGCAATATTTCTGAAGTAATTATGTTCCTACAAAAGCTTGCTAAAAGTCCTAATCCTAGTGCTATGAATATGGCCTTTACAAAATTTATTACTGATGCTCTCAAAAAAATTAAAGAAGAAAAATTGAAACAGAAAGCTTCTATTCCTACGAAATTAGGTGATGGTTGGGAACCCATCATTAATATGAAAGTGAATAATTTTGATCTAAAATCTTTATGTGATCTTGGTGCTAGTGTCTCTATTATGCCTAGAAAGATTTATGAAATGCTTAATTTGCCACCACTAGGAGATTGTTATTTAGATGTCCAACTTGATGATAATGCTAAAACGATACTCATGGGGACTATTAATGATGTTCTTATTATGGTTAACAATACTGATGTCCCTATTGATTTCTATGTTTTTGATGTTGAATGCAATGATTCTTGTACTATTATTTTGGGAAGTACTTTTCTTACAACTGTTGGTGCCATTATTGATATGAAAGAAGGCACCATTAAATATCAATTCCCACTCAATAAAGGTATACAACACTTCCCTAAGAAGAGAGAGAAGATTACTTTTGCCTCTCCTATTAAAAAAAATTGCTCTTAATGCTTCTTCATTTGAGAATACTTGAATCTTGTTTCCTATGCCTAGCTCAAAGGCGTTAAAGAAAAGCACTATTGGGGAGATAACCAAAAAAATTATTCAGTAAGTTTTTCTTTTGTTAAGTCTTGGAAGTTACTGCCCCAGTAATAACCTATCCTTATCCTTTTTGTGTGGTTTTTGTGCCAAGAATAACCTCTAATGAGAGAGAAGTAAGACTTGAGAAAGTTGCTGTCCTGAAATAGATATTTTTGCTTCACTATAAAAAATCGTGAAAAATCTCTGTACGTCGGATTGAGCTATAATGTTTTGTGCTTCTTCCCTAGGTTGTTATATAACTTTTGTTCGTTTAACACTTTCCGATTCGAGCAACAGAAGGTCTTTGAAAAAATCAGTTTTTACCTGCTGGTCTGTTTTGACAGATTTCTGGCATTATTTGCATTTGCCTCTTAATCTCTTTCTATTTGTGTTCTTACCAATTACTTGAACTTTTAAAATGAATATCTATAGTAGCTTGTGTTTTAATGGAAGTTTTACTTGTGTTGAAACTGAACCCAAAGACTTATTATCTTGATTACACTAATGTTGCTAATGAATATTGTGTGAAGTTTTGTATGAAGGAAATTTTAAAGTGTAGGGAAGAATAATGTGATGAGATGAAGTATGGACAAAAGGTCAAGCTTGGAGATGCCACCTGTGTCACCCCAAGAAATATTCAAGAAGTACATGCATCAAAGCTTGGGGATGCCCAAGGTATCCCCTTCTTCATCAATAAAAATCTCAGGTTTTCTTCCAAACACTTCATTTTTATTGTCTCATGCACAATTGTGTTGTTCTTGGAGCGTCTTCGTTTTTGTTTTTAGTTTTATTTTGTTTGGTTTTCTTAAATAAATTGGTTGGACCCCCGCATTCATACATAGTTTCAAAAGAATTTTATTTGGATTGGAAAAGAGTAGGAAATTTCATGCTAATAAGTGGTACAAAAGGAGTTTTGTTTTGACTGTGGCCTAGACTTTATCATGTCATGTTTGATATTGCTTTGACTTTACGCTTAGTAATTATTGTTGTAGCATGACTTGTTCCAAACACATGAGATTTCTTAATGTGCTTTGAAAGAATCATGCGTTGTTTTAGCATACAAAAGCATAATATTGGGGTATTCTCCGTTGATGCTTTATTTGGTTTGACCTGGCGCATGCTTACACCATGTTAAGACTATACCAGTCACCATAGCCTCTATGATCATTTAGTTTTCGACTTGTAATATCACTTTATGCTTTAATTAATAAAGTTTTTTCGCTTTGCATGATTATGGCCATTATTGCTCTCTTAGTTGGTCGCTCCCAGTCTTTTGCTACCCTCCACATGTACCAAGTATGAGTTCCACTCGTGCATCCAACTCCAAATAAAACCAAGTTATTCCAAAGAGTCCACCATACCTACCTATTAGAATTATTGTTATTCCAAGTATATTCATGTTTTATCTACCTTCCGAATTAAACTTGACATGTGAAAATTAGTGATTAGAGCTCTCACAAACTTGATGGCACACTTTACTTTCTTGCACCTAATAAACTTGAACCATTGTGTCCATCTATGTTGCGTATATGCTTGTGCTTTATAAGATGTGGATTAGCAAAACCATGTTACCATGGGAACGCTTTCAACATTGCACTTTATTTAGTTGATATCATGTTCTTTTGTTTATGGATCCCGGCGGTATGAAATAAAAGGGGAGCTTGTAAGCTCATGGAGTTTGTATATGTGTTAGATAAATGCCTAGGCGGCTAGCCTAAACCATGCCTAATCATGGTGGAAACTTGCAGCATAACCATAGTGAGCAATCTGTGAAGCATCCTCAATAAAAACCTATGCAATAGCAAATAAAAACATCGTTGTGATGCCCATTGTATGTTGCCTTGTCATTTTGATATGGGATAGTTCTTATATCATGGGAAAGGGGTACCCCGTTGGCAGTTCTCCATGATACACATGTACTTACAATGACAAGAACTTAATCGTAACTAAAGTTGAGTAGCATGATGTTTGGTACTCGTAAGCAAGGGGCATGAGATTTCCAAATTATAACTTTTCAAGCATATCCTCATATTTCTGTCATTTTAACCTTTAATCACCTAAAGATTCTTATGGTAGGGACAATGAGAGCTAAAAGCTAATAGGTACCATAATTTTTGGAAGCTCTTTATGAAACTTGAAATCTCTTCTTCCTTCTATGAAGGGCCTGTCTTTTTTACCTTTATGTTGAGTCTCCATCTTCTATCTTTATGCCCCTATTGGGAGAGAATAATGATCATTCTTAGTTTAATGTGCAGTGTCCCAAAAAGTTGTTGATTGATTCATAACTTTGATATTGCTTGTTCTTAAATTATTTGTATGTAGTCACCCTTATGAACTTTGAAGCTGTGCTATGCATTTATGTTTTGCTATACCATGAGGGACAAGCTGAATACCATCCTTATTATGTTTTCTATATGTGAAACAAACAAACGTCTTTCAAAGCATTGTTATTCATGAATCTTTTGTTTGTACCTTTTCATGTTGCAACATAGTTGATATGTCTTATTGTTAGAACTATATCTTTCACGTCTATGTTAGAGTACTATGATCCTAGCTATCAATGTTTTACAAATACCTTGATCAAGATTGTGATGGTGCATGTCACGTCAAAATTATTCTTTTAATCACCTACCTACTAGAGGACGAGCAGGAGTTAAGCTTCGGGAAGCTTGATACGTCGTAAACGTATCTATAATTTTTAATGTTCCATGCTTGTTTTATATCTACTTTCTTAAGTTTTGTCCACACTTTGGGGTATTTCTATACATTTTCTGGAACTAACCTATTAACAAGATGCCATAGTGCCAGCTGCATGTTTTCTGCTGTTTTTGGTTTTAGAAAATCTAGTAAGGAAATATTCTCGGAATTGGATGGGACAAAAGCCCAAGTCAATATTTTACCCTAAGCAACACGGAGTCCGGAGGGGAGACGAAGTGGCGCACTAGGGCGGCCACACCTAGTGGTGGCGGGGCCTAGGGGGCGCTCCACTAGGGGTGTGGGCCCCCTGGTGCTCCACCGACCTTGCCCCTTCACCTATAAAAGCCTCCCGGGACGAAAAACCTAAGTACCCGATCAAAGACCCAATCATAAATCCTCGGAAGACCCCATCTCCATCCGTAGATCTAGGAGATCCGAAGCTCATCCCGGCACCCTATCGGAGGGGAGAAATCACCATGGAGGCCTTCTTCATCACCATGACTGCCTCCGGTGTGATGCGTGAGTAGTTCATCCTTGGACTATGGGTCCATGTAGTAGCTAGATGGTTGGTTCTCCTCCTTTGTGCTATCATGTTAAGATCTTGTGAGCTCCGTTCATGATCAAGATCATCTATTTGTAATCTTACATGTTGTGTTTGCGGGGATCCAACAGATATTGAGATGCTATTTCAGATTGATTATTGATTCTATCATGTCTATGTTATTTGTGATCTTGCCTGCTTTCCATTGTTAGTAACTATCTTGTCCAAGTAGATGCTTGCAACTCCAAGAGGGAGTATTTATGCTCGATAGTGGGTTCATACCTCTAGTAATCTGGGAAATGATAGGAATCTCTAAGGTTGTAAATGTGCTGTTGCTACTAGGTAGAAAACAACAATTCTTTGTCCATGGGACAATCATATTGTTTACTTTACACACTTTGCTTAATGCAATTATCTGTTGCTTGAAACTTAATACTAGAGGGTGTTCGGATGATAACCTGAAGGTGGATTATTATTCATAGATGCAATTGGATTATGGTCTATGTATAATGTTGTAATGCCCAATCAAATCTCATAGGAGTCAAGATGATTAGTATATGCATTGTATGCTTTCTCAAATCTGTCAATTGCCCCGTTGTAATTTGTTCATCCAACATGATATTTATCTTAAGGAGAATCACCTCTAGTGGATATGGACCGCGGTCCATTATTTTACCATTTATATACCACCTACTATTTACTGTTTACTATTTACTTTCTGCAAGCAATTACTATCTTCCACACTATACGTTTAATCCTTTGTTTTCAGCAAAACCGGTGAGATTGACAACCTAACTGTAAGTTGGGGCAAAGTTCTATGGTTGTGTTGTTGATACGCTGCAAACGTATCCATAATTTTTGATGTTCCATGCTTGGTTTTTATCTACTTTCTTATGTTTTGTCCACCCTTTGGAGTACTTTTTATACACTTTCTTGGACTAACCTATTAACAAGATGCCACAGTGCCAGTTGCTTGTTTTCTGTTGTTTTTGGTTCCAGTAAAGTCAGAAGATGAATATTCTCGGAATTGGACGGGACAAAAGCCAAAGTCAGTTTTTCACCGAGGGGGACACAGAGCCAGAATACGAGACGGAGAGGGGCCAGAGGGCCGCCACACCATCTGGCCACGCGGCTAGGCCCGGCCCGCGCCAGGGGGTGGTTTGGCCTCCTAGGGAACCCCCTCGGCCTCGCCTTTTGCCTATAAGATGCCTCAGATACAGAAACCCTAAGTACCCGATCAAAATTCAACGAAAGAGTCTATAGCTGCCGTCATCTCCATCCCTAGACCAGGAGGGATCTGAATCTCTTCCCGGCACCCTGCCGGAGGGGAAATTCACCTTGGAGGCCTTCTTCATCACCATGCAAGCCTCCGGTATGATGCGTGAGTAGTTCTTCCTTGGACTACGGGTCCATGTAGTAGTTAGATGGTTGGTTCTTCTCCTTTGTGCTACCATGTTTAGATCTTGTGAGCTCCGTGCATGATCAAGATCGCCTATTTGTAATCATACATGTTGTGTTGGCGGGGATCCGATGGATATTGAGATGCTATTTCAGATTGATTATTGATTCTATCATGTCTTTGTTATTTGGGATTTTACATGCTTTCCGTTCTTAGTAGCTATGTTGGCCAAGTAGAGGCTAGCAACTCCAAGAGTTAGTATTTATGCTCGATACTGGGTTCATGCCTCTAGTAATCTGGGATGTGACAAAAATCTCTAAGGTACTAGATGTGTTGTTGCTACTAGGGAGAAAATAACAATCCTTTGTTCATAGATCAATCATATTGTTTACTTTACACGCAATGCGTAATGCAATTATCTGTTGCTTGCAACTTACTATTGGAGGGGGGTCAGATGATAACCGGAAGGTGGATTATTAGTCATAGATGCAGTAGTATTACGGTCTGTGTATAATGTTGTAATGCCCAATCATATCTAATTGGAGTCAAGATGATTAGTATATGCATGTATGCTTTCTCGATGTTTGTCAATTGCCTCGCTGTAATTTGTTCACCCAACATGTCATCTATCTTAAGGAGAACCACCACTAGTGAATTATGGACCCCGGTCCTTTCTTTTAGAATCAATCTACAATTGTTTACTGTTTTCTGTTTACTTTCTGCAAGCTATTACTATCTTCCACACAATACGTTTAATCCTTTGTTTTCAGCAAAATCGGTGAGATTGACAACCTCACTACAAGTTGGGGGCAAAGTTCTATGGTTGTGTTGTGTAGGATTCCAAGTTGGCAACAACACCTTGGAGGTGTTTCCATGCTCCTACTGGTTCGATAACCTTGGTTTCAAAATTGAGGGAAAACTTGCTATTGTGCTCATCATGCCTTCCTCTTGGGGTTCCCCAACGATCTTGATATATTTTGGGTCATCAAGCTACTTTTCTGGCGCCGTTGTCGGGGAGTCAAGGACATCTTCACAAGGGGAGTCCCTCATAACCAATCTCTTTACTTTGTTTATTTGTTTTGCTTTATTTATTTCTGCTTTGTTTGCTTGTTTCTCTATCAAAAACACACAAAAAATTAGCTTTACTAGTATGCTTTGTTTATTAAAAACACACAAAAAATGACTACTCTTGAAAACACTAAGTTGTGCGACTTCACTAGCACCAACAACAATGACTCCATGTGCACACCTATTGCTCCACCTGTTCCTGAAGCTACTTTCTTTGAAATTAAACCTGCTTTACTCAATCTAGTTACGAGATAACAATTTTCTGGTATTGGTAATGAAGATGTTGCTGCTCATCTAAATAACTTTGTTGAACTTTATGAGATGCAAAAGCATAGGGATATAGATGGAGATATTATTAAGATTAAATTGTTTCCTTTCTCTTTGAGAGGAAAAGCTAAGTAATGGTTGCAATCCCTAACTAGAAGTAGTATTGATTCTTGGACTAAATGCAAATATGCTTTCATTGGAAAATACTATCCTCCTGCTAAGATTATATCTATGAGAAGTGAAATAATGAAGTTTAAACAATCTGATAATGAACATGTTGCTCAAGCCTGGGAAAGAAAGAAATCTTTGGTAAAGAATTGTCCCACTCATGGACTGACTACTTGGATGATTATCCCACCCTTTTATGCAGGAATGAACTATTCTTCAAGAAAACTATTGGATTCTGCTAATGGAGATACCTTTATGACCATTGCTTTGGGTGCTGCAACAAAGCTTCTGGATAATATGATGGTTAACTATTCTAAATGCAACACTGGAAGAGCTCCACAAGGTAAGAAGGTAAATTATGTTGAAGGAACCTCCTCCTTGAGTGATAAAATTGATGTTATTATGTCTATGCTTGTTAATGGGAAAGCTCATATTGATCCAAATCATGTTCCCGTAGCCTATTTGGTTGCTCAAGAAGAGAAAGTTGATGTGAACTTTATAAGAAATAATAATTTTAGCAACAATGCCTACAGGAATAATTTTGGTAATAATAACTATAGGCCATATCCTCCCAATAATGGTAATGTATATGGAAATTCCTATAACAAGAATAGGAGTGCACCCTCTGAACTTGAAGTTATGCTTAAAGATTTTATTAGCAAACTAATGCTTTCAATAAAACTATTGAGGAAAAACTCTCTAATGCTGAAAGAAATATAGCATCATTGGCTGAAGCATAATCTTATTTGAATAAAATGGCTGCTAAACCTAAAAGTATTGATAATCCCTTTGCTGCCACTAATGTCATACAAGTTAGAATTGATGAAAATGTTAGATTGTTAGCTGAATTGCATGCTAAGTGGGAAAGAGAAGATGAAATTGCTAGAAATATTATAGTTTCTACTATCACCACCCCTAGTGTTGAAGCTAGTATTAGCTCTAGTACTTTAGATGATAATTATGATTTTGATCTTGATGGTTGCAATATCTCTGAAGTTATTAAGTTCCCGCAAAAGCTTGCTAAAAGTCCTAATGCTAGTGCTATGAATATGGCCTTTACAAAACACATTACTGATGCTCTCATAAAAATTAAAGAAGAAAAGATGAAACATAAAGCTTATATTCCTATGAAACAAGAAGATGGTTGGGAAACCATCATTAATATGAATGTGAATGATTTTGATTTCTAAGATTTATGTGATCTTGATAGTAGTGTTTCTATTATGCCTAGAAGGATTTATGATAGGCTTAATTTTCCACCATTGGAAGATTGTTATTTGAATGTCTCACTTGATGATAATGCTAAAAATAAACTCATGGGGAGTATTAATGATGTTCTTATTATGGTTAACAATGCCTATGTCCCCGTTGATTTCTATGTTTTGGATGTTGAATGCAATGCTTCTTGTGCTATTACTTTGGGATGACCTTTTCTTAGAACTATTGGTGCCATTATTGATATGAAAGAAGGCACCATTAAATATCAACTCCCACTCAAAAAGGTATAGAACACTTACCTAAGAAGAGAGAGAATATTTATTTTGCCTCTGCTATAAAAACAAAATTTTCTCTTAATACTTCTTCATTTGAGAACACTTGATTCTTTCTCTTGCTTCTTATGCCTAACTTAAAGGCGTTAAAGAAAAGTATTTATTGAGAGATAACACAAAAGTTTTAGATGATTCTTCGAAGTTATTACTTCATTAATAACCGCTCCTTATCCTTTTAGTTTGCTTCTTGTGCCAAGAGTAACCTCTAATGAGAGAGAAGTAATGCTTGGGAAAGTTGTTGTCCCGAAACAGATTTTTATGCTTCACCGTAAAAATTCATGTAAAATCTCTGTACGTCGTCTTGAGGCCTGCATTTTTGTGCTTCTGCCTCAGGTTGTTATATAACTTTCGTTAGTTCAACACTTTTCGATTTGAGCAACAGAAGGTCTTCGGAAAAATTAGTTTTACCTGCTGGTCTGTTTTGACAGATTTCTGCCATTATTTACATTTGCTTCTTGTTGATTTCTTTTTGAGTTCTCTTTGGGGAATCGAGCTTTTTGAGGGAAGTGATTCAGTAACTTGTGTTTTAATGGAAGTTTTATTGGTGTTAAAACTGAACCTAAAGACTTATTATCTTGAGTGCACTAATGTTGCTAATAAAGATTGTGTGAAGTTTTGTATGAAGGAAAAAATTTCAGGTGTATGGAGAGAATGATGTAATGAGATGAAGAATGGACTAAAGATCAAGCTTGGGGATGCCACCCCGTGTCACCCCAAGAATTATCCAAGAATTACAAGCATCAAATCTTGGGGATGCCCCAGGCATCCCCTTCTTCATCAATAAAAATCCCAGATTTCTTCCAAACACTTCATTTTTATTGTTTCATGCACAGTTGTGTTGTTCCTGGAGCGTCTTTTTTTTTGGTTTTAGTTTGCTTAGTTTTCTTAGTTTGCTTGAATAAATTGGTTGGACCCCCTCTTTTATGCACTGGTTTTCAAATAGTTTGGTTTGGATTGGAAAATGAGTAGGAAAGTTCATGCTTAAGTGGTAAAGAGAGCTTGTTTTTGACTGTGGCCCATGCTTTGTCATGCCATGCTTGATATTGTTTTGGATTTATGCTTAGTGATCTTTGTTGTAGCATGACATGTTATAAACAATTGAGATTACTTAATGTGCCTTGGAAGAATCATGCGTTGTTTTAGCATATTAAAGCATAGTATTGTGGTGTTCTCCTTTGATGCTTTATTTGGGTTGACTTGGCGCATGCTCACACCATTTTATGACTATCCGAAGTCACCATATCCTTTATGATCCTTTAGTTTTTGACTTGTAGTATCACTTTATGCTTTGATTAATGATGTTTTGTTGATCTGCATGATTATGGCCATTATTGCTCTCTTAGTCGGTCGCTCCCAGTCTTTTGCTAGCCTCCATAACCAAGTATGAGTTCCACTCATGCATCCAACTCCTAAAACCAAGTTATTCCAAAGAGTCCACCATACCTACCTATTAGCATTTTCTATTCCAAGTATATTGATGTTTTTATCTACCTTCCGAATTAAACTTGTTATGAGAAAACTAGTGATTAAAGCTCTCACGAACTTGATGGCACACTTTTCTTTTCTTGCCGTTAATAAACTTGAACCATTGTGTCATCTATGTTGTAAATGCTTGCACTTATATGTTGGGGATTAGCAGAACCATGCTGTCATGGGGAACACTTTCAACATTGCACTTGTACTTTGTACCTAGTTGATATCATGCTCTTTTGTCTATGGATTTCGTCGGTGTGAAATGAAAGGGGAGCTTGTAAGTCCATGGAGTTATGTATGTGTGTTAGAGAAACTCCTGGGCCGCCAATCTATTCCATGCCTAATCATGGTAGAAACCTGCAGCGTAACCATAATGAGATGTCTATGAAGCATTCTTCTTATAAACAAAGAGTCAGATATTGAGAAAAAGAGAAAAAGGAAAAAAGAGAGATATGAGAAAAGAGGAAAGAGAGAAAAAAACACCATTTTCCCATGGTATGTAAGAAGATTGTTGAGATGCTCATTGTCTGCTTGCCTTGTCATTTTGATATGGGGATTCTTCCTTATCATCGGGCAAGGGGTACCCTGTTGGCGGTTCTCTATGATACACATGTACTTAGTATGACAAGAACTTACCGGTAACTAAACTTGAGTAGCATGAGGAGCGGCCCTCGTATTCAAGGGACATGAGATTTCCAACTTATACTTTTTCAAACACATACTCCATAGTTTCTTCACTTTAACCTTAGTAACTTCAAGATGCTTATGATAGGGGCAATGAGAGCTGAAAGCTAATAAGTACCATAATTTTTGGAAGTTCTTTATGAAACTTGAATCCCTACTTCCTTCTATGAAGGCCTTTCTTTTACTTTTATGTTGAGTCTCCACCTTCTGTATTTATGCACCTACTTTTAGAGCATAGTGTCCATTCTTAGTTCTATATGCATTGTTCCAAAACTTGTTGATTGATGCATAACTTTGATATTTCTTGTTCTTAAACTATTTGTATCTAATCACTATTATGAACTTTGAATGTGTCCTATGCATTTATGTTTGCTACTCTATGAGGGACAAGCTAAATGCCACTATGCTATGTTTTCTTTATGTGAAACAAACAAACGTCTTGCAAAGCATTGTTATTCATGAATCTCTTGTTTGTGCCTTTTCATGTTACAACATAGTTGATATGCCTTATTGTTAGAACTTTATCTTTCATGCTATGTTGAAGTTGTAACATCCCAATTTCAGCAACCCTGATTAGTTGTCCAGAATGCAAAAATCAGGGGGAACAAAAACTTTTTCTTGTTCATTGGTGCAGTGTTTGCTTGTTGTTTGTTTATACGGGTGCATATGAGTGTATACCATATGATACTCCTTACCTCACCAGCAGTTGACAAAAGCTCTTTAACAAAACTATCCTGGCTCATTTTACATATTCAAATGTTCTGACATTTTTAAAACCAGAGCCAAGATGCTTGTGTAACCAAAACTAGTTTAATAGTTTCCATTGGCAAAACTATGGAGAGTTATACCTCCTTATGTTTCAAGACAAAACCTTCAACTGATCTTTTCTCTAGGTTTCCCAAAACCTCTTTTCAAAGCATTTGAATTCTACTCTTGGTAGAGGTACCAAGGACTCTCATCTTACTCAAAATCCAACCTCTTCAAATTGCCCCAACCTTACCTCAAGCTAAGCTTGATGGTAACCCCAGTAGTAGGTTTGCTTAGTTTATAAGATGAGTTACCTTGATCTGCTGTCTAATGAATTGCCTTGATCTGCTGCTTGATTTGTCTGCCTAGAAGATAATATGAGCTACTCTAGGAGCTCATCACTAGGATCAAGATGTTTCCAAATCACCACACCCTAAGCAAGAATACCAAGCTGGAATCTAATCCTTAGCCCCAGGTGATCATCTAAAACCCTTACCCAGATCAATTCTACAGTGATCCCCTCCAGAAGTTTCCAAGTCAATGAAGACCAATATCAAGCATGGATCCCTTCTACCCAATCTACTCTTCAAAATCATCCACTTCATGATTCTTTGATACTTGGAAACCCCTCAAAATCATCACCACCCACGTTCTAGTAAAAAACCATAAACCCACATTCTCTAGTCTGGAAAACTATTCCCAACATCACCTTTTTGAATGCCTCCCTTTCTCAACCCCTTTGCATTTTTAAAAATAGATCTGAACCATCTTGTTAACCATCCTGAGGACTACCAAGTCCCACTCTTGCCCTTTGTTAGATCATCCTCCAAACCACTTGTTCTTGATGATTTTGCAGGCAAGAAAATAACTTTTCCTGCAAATCTAGTCAACATGCCAACTTTGACAGAAGCTCACACCATCATCCAACCTTTTATGGACCAACTCTTTGCATGGATGTGTTCTACTCATATAGGTCTATCGACATCTACTTCACTTGCTCCAAGTGGATCTTTGTGCATATTAAACCCACATGGTTTATAAGGCATCATGATTCATCTGGTATGGCAATCTTATTTTCAACAAAGTTTACCACCATTTCTAGACCACCTGAAATGTAACCAATCCAAACTCCTTCTGCCATGATCATCTATATGACTTGTCCTAGCTATCCATCTATCCCTTGTATCAGGGTGAGCTCTGAGCTCTAAGATCCAACAAGGTTTTGGTGGTATAAAAATAACATCTCCCAAGATCCACAACTCCTTGTTTTTCATCTTATTCAAGTTGGAATTCCAATTCCCAAGGTTGCAAATGCTTGTTGCACCCTGTTTACATCATCTACATTGATCATCATGATTTCTCAAAAATTACCCCTAATTATTATGGCTCCAAATCTATCTAATTCCTTTAATAGATAAAATCTCGAAACCCCTTTCCCAATGGAAATTTTAGTTTTTGCCAAAACACTTCCCCAAATTTTGGCTCTTGTGAGTTCCATATATCATACCCTATCTTCCAATTATTTTTGAAGAGCTTTAATAATTCCTTTTGCCCTTTTTCCTAAATGGCAGAAACAACAAAATAAATGTTTTAAATACTTCTATGCCTCAATAAATCTTGGGAAAATTCCCCTAAGTGTGCTTTCACATTTGGGACCCTATCACACCAAAAACCAACCTGGTCCAATGTAATTATATCAAATGAGCCTCTATAAACTACTTATGTAGTTTTTGATTAAATGAATTTAAGTAGACCAAACTTCATCATTTAATTCCCAAATAATTCATGGATATCTATCTAGACCTCATCTACCTATCAATACCATCTCCCCACCATGTCCAATACAAATCTAGGGACTTCCTTCACCCCCTCCATATGATAACATTTGTCAAATAAATCAAGCATTGATCCAAAAATACCTCAAACACCATGGAGACTTGCTCTCCACTTCTCCACAATACCCATCCCTCTCTCCTATCGACCACCACTGTAGCACGATCACTGTAGCCCTCCCTTTTGGCTTTTGTGCTTGGAAGAAGGAGAGGTGAAGATCTTGTCATCAATGGGTATCTTCCCATATCTCACAAATAGCAGCCACCATCTCCCCTCTCCACTCATCTGGCGTGTACCTGCACCCACTACCATTCCCTACCCCACCTGGAAGCTGCTCATGGCTAGCCCTAAGCCCTGTCCCTCTCTTTTTCTTGCTATGCCCGAGGCTAGAGGGAGAGTGGTCTAATCACTCCCCCTGTACTTTCTAGCCTCGCAGGCGCCTCTCACACCTCCCTGCCCCCTCTCCACGAGCTCCCACCGCCCCATCGGACCAATGCCTGAGCTCCACCCTTCCCCCAAGCTCCCCATGGACCTTGTCCATCATGGACCTCCCCCACTCGAGATAAATAGGACAGAGGCTGGCCAGCCGCCTCTCGGCCTATAATTTCACTTCCCTCCCCTGCACTTACCTCCCTAGGGCTCCTCTCCCCTTCACCCTGCTCTGCCCCGCTCGAAAGAAGAACAAGAGGAAACTTCGGCCTTGCTCAAGATCTAAGCGTAGCTCCCTCGTCTCAGCTCCTCTCCTCCTGCATGTCACCTTGCTGTGACCCTCTCTTCCTCCTCTATCTAACCATGGGCTTTTTCTTGCCCAAAATTGTCCCCTCCATCAGCGTCGTCGAGCTCCGACGAGGTAACCCTCGGCTGCTGACTCTCGAGCTAATTCCCGGAGGAAAACACCGTCATGCCGCCCATCCCCGGGATCCCCGTCGACCACCGCGTCCTCCTGCACCCACCCCAGCACCTATGGACGTCTCTGGTAAGCCCATGCCGCTGTCCTGAGCCGCCCTATGGTTTATGTCAGTCGCCGCCGGCGCGAGCTAGACGACGAAGCAGGGCTGTCCATGCCCACTTAATTGGACGGCCAGGGGCGCCCGATACCCATTCGGCCGCCCCTCCAACTGACCAGCGGGCCCTGTTGCCCAGCGATTCGAATCCTCTCCCGTGCTCAGCACCGCCCGGGTGGGCTGATTTCCCCTCTGCGGCCCAGCCTCCCCAGAAACCCCGGCCCAGTTACCCCTTTCTATTAAACATTTATTCAAGAGCTGAAAACTACCTTTTTGGTTTAAATTCAAATGAAAATGTTGAAAGATGAATTTGACCAGATCCATAATCTTGGTCGTACATACATATTTTGTCTAACAGAAAACACCTCTGGTTATCCTAGACTAGGTCTAGTTTAACTATGATAAATCAAATTCTAAAAAGTAGTTTGTCACTTAAATAATTTCCTTAGAGAGTTTTATATATCCAATTGGGGAAAACCAAATCTCTACTGGAAGGAATTTGTTATACCTTTCATCTAGCATTTATCTTATGCCAAGGTGGACAGTAGTTTGTCTATAGCAAAATAATACAAACATCCATTATCTACCTTATGTAATTTCTCTAGGTCAAACCAAATGTGCTATTGACCTTATTCCACCTCCCAATACACCCTAATATCAGCATCTATCAAACCCCAGCAGCTCAGATTTTATTGAGCTCTGGTTGAATTTTAGTGAATTAAACTATTGTGTATACCCTTTTTCCACTAAAGAAATCACTCCAGGAATTTTACAGCTCTAAAAAGATTGAATCCAATTCCTACAGAAAGGTATTCTCAATGCCTCATATGTGCCCTTGGAACCAACTCAAAATCTTCTATAGTTTTAATCTGGTGAAAAAGAGAAAAACCAAACAAAACTGCCTTTGATGATTTATGAAGGGCATTATGGTAACTCTCAGTGAACAAGTACATCAATCCCTGTCTAATCACCCAAGGAAATAATTTTTGGGCCTCCAGATAAATTATGGTGAATTATTTCCTCGAACTAGAGTTTATTCTGCTATAAAAAGCATAACTAAATCTAGGTAAATGATAATCTATTGAAACCACTTGTGTTGGTCTTGTTTTGCCAAGACCTATCTGAGGATACCCTTGTTTCACATTGGCATCCTACAGACCTTAGACACCAAACCCAAGTTCTTGGTATATAATCTAGACAACTATCTTCCAAGGGAAAAACACCTCTATGGCAATCTAGTAATTCCACTACTAGTACCCAACTTCTCCAAAACAAGTTAAGTAGGATTCCTTATGTTTGTTTGCTGTATGGTTTGAGGCCTGTATGCCTTGTTTTGATTGTGGTATTGTCTGCTTGCATGTATACTCAATGACGGCTATAGTGATGAGTGTCTGACGACAAGAAGGGACTTCTTATTATTATTTTTGGGTATTCTTGGTTATCTAAGGAAGTCCAGGGACTTATTGTTGATCACAGGCAAGCAACCGTTCCCGAATTCCGATACTTGTCCTAGTCCTTTTATTACCTGTTTTGTATCTCCTTTATAAATTGCATTATTTATCTGCATGTCTTGTTTTATAAATGCTATACTAATGACTTGGCTCCTCCAAGTTATGACTTTGTGTCCATCGTGGCACCACCCTGATGTACCTACCATTTTATCGCTTTAGACTGAGAGTATGGTGGTTAGCATCCTACCTCGTTGGAAACACCGGCTTTGAGAAAATAACTTGTTTTGGGATTTACCCTACTTCAACTGTTTAAAAACTACTTTGTAAAACCCTTGGAAGAGGCATAGTTATGTGTTAACTAAAGAAGTGGTGTTGATGAGAAATCATAAAATGGACAAGAGAAAGAGAAGGGATGTTCTATGCCTTTACTAGAACAATTTTTATTCGTGCAACCACATTACCCCAGGTGCTGGGGTTAGCTCGTAGTTTCTCTTCATTAGCAGGGTCAGCTTGTACCATGCTTATAGGGAGAGATCCCTTGAATTCCGGGCAGGCGCTAACAGTTCTTCGGATCTGGAGCCTTTAGCTTGCTTCGGCAAGAGTGAGCATGTCTTGGTAGGAGTGCTGGTGCAACAATTGGGTCTCCCGCGGACGGTATGACTTAGGTGGTACGGAAGGAAGTGGAGTCACCAAGTTAAGGTATACGCCAAGTTGCGGCTTGGGTATACGCGTGTACGGAAGGCAGGACTATGGCTGGGAGCCACATACTCGTTGCCGGGGAGAACAAACCCAAAAGGAAAAGTAGCCTTTGCTAGGGTCGACAAGCGAAAGGTTAGGTTTGATTATCCGGACCCCCATTTACAGTCTGTAGTGGGCCGTGGTTTTTATCCCGGTGGATGTATTGATTCTTGTGGGGAAAGTGCGCAAACTCTGCAGAGTACAATCTATTCTAATAGCCGTGTCCACGGTCAAGGATGGTTGGAAAGGTGATGGCTAGGAGTACCCAAACAGTATTCATTTGGAAAGAATGGATGAAAGTATGAAGGTTCCGGGGGAACCTCAGTTCGGAAGTCTGTTTTGACCAGAGGTGGTCAAAGAGGTTTAAAAAGGGTTTTTACTCCGAAACGGTTTCCAAAAAGGTTTCTAGGAAAGATATGGGAATATCTTTATTTATAAAACAAAGGTATGTTTCAAAACTCTTTTTCAACAAAGATATGGAGATGCCATAACTACAAGTGATAGCTAGGCTTTTCAAAAACAACCCTACATAGAGCTATCTCGCCACAGCCAGAATTGCATTTCCTCATTTCACCTACCTTGGTGCTTTTGCGAGTACATTCAAAAGTACTCATGGCTTTGTCCCTGGCTATTTACTTGGCCAGGCTTTCAGAGATTCTACATCGGAAGATTAAGGTGACGTCCAGCGATCTAGGCCGTCTTCCCAGTCAGTCGCATGTAGGTTGAGGTACGATTGGGCACTACGCATGATGATGTTCCGCGGCTAAAGATGGTATAACCATAATGGCATTTATGTAAGTCTTGTAAATTCGTTATGTTTCAGATGTTGTAATGATACTTGTCGGTTATGGTCCACGGCTCACTGATCATGGGAACGTGGATATATGCATAACAGGGATTTCTCGGATGGTTAATCCGAGGGACCCCATAGAAGTACTATGATCCCAGCTATCAATGTTTTAGAAATACTTTGATCAAGTTTATGATGGTGCATGTCACATCAAAAAATATTCTTTCTTTTTATCACTTACCTACTCGAGGACGAGCAGGAGTTAAGCTTAGGGATGTTGATACGTTGCAAACGTATCCATAATTTTTGATGTTCCGTGCTTTGTTTTTATCTACTTTCTTATGTTTTGTCCACACTTTGGAGTACTTTTTATACACTTTCTTGGACTAACCTATTAACAAGATGCCATAGTGCCAGTTGCCTGTTTTCTGCTGTTTTTGGTTCCAGGAAAGTTAGAAAATGAATATTCTCGGAATTGGACGGGACAAAATCCAAAGTCACTTTTTCACCGAGGGGGACATGGAGCCAGAATACGAGACGGAGAGGGGTCAGAGGGCCTCCACACAACCTGGTCACGCGGCCAGGCTTGGCCCCCGCCAGGGGGTGGTGTGGCCGCCTAGGGCACCCCCTCGGCCTCCCCTTTCACCTATAAGATGCCTCTGATACAGAAACCCTAAGTACCCGATCAAAATTCCACAAAAGAGTCTGTAGCCACCGTCATCTCCATCCCTAGATCGGGAGGGATCTGAAGCTCTTCCCGGCACCCTGCCAGAGACGAGAATTCACCCTGGAGGCCTTCTTCATCACCATGCAAGCCTCCGGTGTGATGCGTGAGTAGTTAATCCTTGGACTACAAGTCCATGTAGTAGCTAGATGGTAGGTTCTTCTCCTTTGTGCTACCATGTTTAGATCTTGTGAGCTCCATTCATGATCAAGATCACCTATTTGTAATCATACATGTTGTGTTTGCGGGGATCCGATGGATATTGAGATGCTATTTCAGATTGATTATTTATTCTATCATATCTTTGTTATTTGTGATCTTGCATGCTTTCCGTTGTTAGTAGCTATCTTGGCCAAGTAGATCCTAGCAACTCCAAGAGTTAGTATTTATGCTCGATAGTGGGTTCATGCCTCTAGTAATCTAGGGAAGTGACAGAAATGTCTAAGGTACTAGATGTGCTGTTGCTACTAAGGAGAAAACAACAATCCTTTGTTCATAGAACAATCGTATTGTTTACTTTACATGCAATGCGTAATGGAATTATCTGTTGCTTGCAACTTAATACTGGAGGGGGTTCGGATGATAACCTGAAGGTGGATTATTAGTCTTAGATGTAGTTGGATTACGGTCAATGTATAATGTTGTAATGCCCAATCAAATCTCATAGGAGTCAAGATGATTAGTATATGCATGTATGTTTTCTCAATGTTTGTTAATTGCCCCACTGTAATTTGTTCACCCAACATATCATCTATCTAAAGGAGAACCACCACTAGTGAACTATGGACCCTGGTCCTTTCTTTTACCATTAATCTACAATTGTTTTCTGTTTTCTGTTTACTTTCTAGAAGCCATTACTATCTTCCACACAATAAGTTTAATCATTTGTTTTTCAGAAAAAACGGTGACATTGACAACCTCACTGTAAGTTGGGGGCAAAGTTCTGTGGTTGTGTTGTGTAGTATTCCATGTTGGCAACAACACCTTGGAGGTGTTTCCTTGCTCCTACTGGTTCAATAACCTTGGTTTCATAACTGACGGAAAACATGTTGCTATACTCATCGTACCATCCTCTTGGGGTTCCCCAACGAGCTCGATATATTTTGGGACATCTGTTGTGCAGGATTCCAAGTTGGTAGCAACACCTTGGGGTTGTTTCCTTGCTCCTACTGGTTTGGTAACCTTGGTTTCATAACTGAGGGAAACTTGATGCTGTGCACATCATACCTTGCTCTTGGGGTTCCCAATGAGCTCGAGATATCTTGAGCCATCAATGGGTGTCCCGGACACCTCCTTGTGGGAGAAGATGCCGAAGCGACCTACTACACTGGTGAAGCAGGTAAATTGCCGGATCAAGAAGCTTGTCGGGCTGCAACTATGCAACGAGGAGATTATGATCACAATTTCCCGTAGCCGGGTATCCCTCCTTCAGAAGCACTCCCACAATATCTGCCACTTGAGCGGTCCCCTTGACCCCAACCATACCTCCTCCTTCGAGCTTAACAACTCCGAGGTGTTCCGCCAGGTTTAGGCAATTTTTAAGGTATAGAAAGAGTTCTCCGAGGCGTGGAAGTCAGGACTGGCACCCTTCACCCGGTCCAACTTGCCTCCTAAGGTATACTCCTCTCTTGGCATTTTTTCCGAGTCTTGTGGTATGTCGGATAGGTTCCTAACTTAACCATTTAGTACTTTTGCTATCATCTGTTTCTCTAGTAGATAGTTAAGGACGGCAAGGAGTCGGCCCTCAAATGGGTTGCATACCATGCAGAGCCGGACATAGAGGAGCCTAACTCGGAGAGGTTCTTGCCTACTCCAGACAGCACCAAGCGGCCCTCTGGTATGGCCTCTTCTCTAAGGGATTGGCCAGATGACGATGACTCCAATGTTGAGGTTATGGAGGTACTTGATCTGGTGCCCATATCTTACACGTTTTGGGTTACCTCTAAATCTTCAGCTAACCCAGCCGGTCAGGTCCATGAGGTTCCTCCCCTTGCCATGGACGATCCGGCTCCTGCCCCCTCCTAGAAGCATCCGGCTACCTCGGCCGCAGCTTAGGAGGAGCCCCCGCCCAAGAAGAGGCAGAAGAAAACCGGGGTCAAGGGTCCAGCCTAACCTGTGGCCAAGAGCACTATCCAGAGAACGCCCAAGCCTCGGTAGCTCCCAACCTCAGATGAGTAACTCACTTTTCTTTCCCTGCTCATTTACGCATCTTGGTCCTTTTGCTCTTTCCTTTTACTTGCCTATCTTTCTCCCTTTGATTTGTTGTTTTACATTTCTATAACGCTCCTAGGGTTATTACCTAGAGTGGCCCCAGTATTTCCTCTCCAATCCGGAGCAGCCCTTATCCCCCCGCGACGACGACGTTCGTCTGCTGAGTCCCATCCAAGAGGATTCCGCGGTAGCACCAGATCAGAGCCCACCTCACCATGGGGGGGCAACATCCAGGCAGGGGGCAGCGGAGCTGCAGAGGATATGGCGATGTCAGATCTCCCCAGCTTCTCTGCTCCACCGCAACCATCAAGCTCTGAGGTGCCAGCTTGATTAGCACCACCCCAAACATCATCTTCTTCTGTTCCAGTCTCTCCCATACCGTCAGTACCAGCATCAGCAACACCAGCACCAGTAGCACTAGTACCAACACCAGTAGTCCCAGTACCAGCACCAGCAGCAATACCAGCAGCACCAGTAGTAACTGCAATAGCTATGGCCAAACCAGCTTCCAAGAAGAAGCCTCCATCTGCTGCCTCGGGATGAGCTGTGTCTATCAAGGACATATTTCAGCCGGACTCTCTAGCCCAATCTAGAGCGGTAGCCTCGGCTTTTCTTCAACGGCCAACATCATGTAGTGAGAGCAAGAAGGCTGCCCATCCAGCTAAGGATTCAACTTTCGGCCCTTCTGTTGCCGGATCTGAAAGCAGCAAGCAACTGACGTTGCATACCAGTCCAGCTGACGCTCAGTCCGCGAGGCGGGAGGCCCATGCCAAGGGCCTAGTGACGACCCAATCAGCAAGCAGGAAGAGTTACAACCCGACGCTCATTGAATATGTCAATAATTGGAATGACGCCGAGTTTATCAACCCGCAGGACGATCTGCCGGAGAAGTTTGGTCCGGTGGAGTTCAGCTCTTAGATGAACTCCGTACCAAGTCCATCTCCCTCGCTGGCCGGATGATGGAGGTAATCCCTTTTTTGCTATGCCTTTTATATATGCAAACACTTATAGATATATCCGCTTGTCCCCGAGGCTCCGAGGGAGTAATTTATTACTCGTTCGGATGCTCTTAGAGAATTAGATTAAGTCCTTAGTATTTTCAAATATCCATACACCTAGAGCTGGGTGAAGTTCCACTTGGCCCGGATCTTATGTACTTCCAATTTCCACACACCTAGAGCCGAGTTAAGTTCCACTTGGCCTGGATCTTGTAAACTTCGAATGTCCACACACCTAGAGCCTGGTTAAGTTACACTTGACCCGGATCTTGTAAACTTCGAATGTCCACATACCTAGAGCCGGGTTAAGTTCCACTTGGCCCGGATCTTGTATACTTCGAATATCCACACACCTAGAGCTGGGTTAAGTTCCCCTTGGCCCGGATCTTGTGGACTTCGAATATCCACACACCTAGAGCCGGGTTAAGTTCCACTTGGCCCGGATCTTGTATACTTCGAATATCCACACACCTAGAGCCGGGTTAAGTTCCCCTTGGATCGGATCTTGTTGAATTTGAATATCCACACACCTAGAGTCGGGTTAAGTTCCACTTGGCCTGGATCTTGTATACATCCAATAACCACACACCTAGAGCCGGGTTAAATTCCCCTTGGCCTGGATCTTGTTGAATTCGAATATCCACACACCTAGAGCCGGGTTAATTTCCACTTGGCCTAGATCTTTTATACTCCGAATGTGTTTCTTTCTATCTGTGAACTAACATTGGCATGTTTTAGATCACTACCAACCACCGAACTGCTGAGTTCTAGTGCCTGCTGGACTCATACAACAATCTTCGTGCTAGATACGGCAAGTTGATTATTGATCACCAGAAGAAGGGTAAATTTATTTGCTTCAGGCCTTTTCATCTCTGCTTCCTCTAGTCGTTTGCTATCCGTATTAACTTACTATCCGAATTATCCAACTGAGGCCGAGGCTGAAAATGTCATCATGTGAAAAAAATTGGCTGAGATTCAAGGTAACCTACCTTGTTCACTTAGCCACTACATGCTTATTCCTTGACTCAGCAGATATTTATACCTCCGGTCTACCGGGTAAACTCACTATTGCAATTACACTTGAAGATAGTGTGCCCATCCCTGACATGATGACTCACTTTCTCAAACAAACTGGGAAGCACCAGGCCAAGCTGGAGAAAAAAGGTGATGAAACTGCTCAACTGCAGCTTAAGGACACTAAGATTACTCGGCTCAACACCGAAATCCAGAAGATAAAGGATCTCCACAAATTTGAGCTGGACAAGGCTAACCAGGAGTCTCCAAGGAGAAAAAGCAGCAAAGACCCAGATCTCCAAGGACAAGGACTTGATGTAGTAAACTGACATAAAGCTTAAGTTGGTGACCGACGAGTACGAGAAGCTCCAGGCCAGAAATGCAGATGTGCATAACGAGCTAACTCGGATTCGGAGCCACATCACCCATTAGTACTTTTCCATCCTCCGAAATTTTTTTCTCTGGGTCACATGCTTTTCCTTATTGATACCCTCCGTTTTCTCACATGCAAATTCTCAGAACGTGACTCTCTTGCTTATGTTGCTGTGGCCACGTCTCGCCAGTAGCGGCTTATTCCAACATGTCCTGCCATCGGGTCTATTCCTTATGACACAGAGGATTTGTTGGTGAGCCTCGCTGCGTGCATTGAAATTATGAAGAACTATGGCACAAACATTTTGCCGGCAGCAGTTCAGATATTCAACGCCAAAGGAAGCACCACTTTTATAGCAAAGCTGATGGAGTGTGAGACCCATGTGCGACTATGGCGGGAATCTGCAGCGCGAGCCAGAGCTGATATGGAATTAAACTTCGTTCTCTCTTGGTATGAAGAGCTGGACCTGGGCTTGCTCGATCGTGTGCGCACCGGATATAAATGGTCTAGTGATCCGGAGTGCATCGCTCGTTGCAAAGCCTGTGCCAATAAGCTCATCCAATATGCCTTCTGCCATAGTTGGAATGAGGGTCCGAGCTATCTCAATGTAGTTGATGATGACTATGTCTCTGATGGTGCTGAGGGTGAAGAGGATGAGGAGGAAGTCTTCGAGCTTGGCGATGACGCTTAAGACCCGGAGGATGAGGAGGCTAACCCCGAAGATGAGGCTGGAACTAGAGCCCCATCTATTGAAGCTGAAGTACCTCCTCCCTCGACCAATGATCCGGCTCTAGTTGCTGCTCCTTGAGCAATTAAACACTTGAACAATGTTCATGAGATCCCCGGTATGCCGGGTGCAATTGTATCTATGCACAATGGTTTGTTTTGCTACAATTGGTTTCATTTTGCTACTAAGTTTTTAATGTTAGATTAATGTGGGTGAAGTCCCCGAGTTTCCTTTTCTTGTTCCTCCAATTTTATGACTCGGCTCGCGTCTACCTTGATTTGGTTTTTGACTTACGAGTCCGGGGTTCAAAAATTGACTTAACAATACTTGAAACCTTGAGATTAGCTTAAAATAATCCGACGCAAAATAGATAAGGTAAACAGGGTTAGTCTGAATAACAAACTTCGGCTCGATTACTTTCCTTCCCTTAGTCGTTTTTCATGTGCCTTGCGACTCCACACTTGTTCTCTTGCTTGCCATGAAGCCAATTCTTGTTGGACAACAACAAAGTCAAAGAGTTCGGTTTTTGGTGCTCACACACTACTAATCCGGCTAAGGTATAAGAAACTTAAGCCAGCCGATATATAAAAAATAAAGATAGGAAAGACATTTATTGAGGCAGTCCCCGAGTTTCTGCTAGGGGTGTCGAAGTTCATTAATAAGCTCATTTCCTACATACATACCGACATATGAATAACTCGGATACATTCACCTCTTTGTTAGGTGGAAAATGGACGAATTAGAGCTACAACCCATGGACGCTTAGATTCTTCTACGGACCTATCCGCCTTGTTCTTCTCATGTGGTTGTGCATCGATAAGATAGTAGGAATCATTGTGCAAATATTTTCTTACAATGAAAGGTCCTTCCCATGGAGGGGCTAATTTATGCATGCGAGAAGTGCGGTGCACCAATCGAAGTACGAGATCACCTTCCCGGAAGACTCGAGGTTTACTTTTTGGCTATGGTAGCGTTGGAGGTTTTGCTGATATATGGCGGATCTGGACAAGGCCAGTTCTCTCGCTTCTTCTAGAAAATCAACGTCATTTTGCCAGGCTTCACACACTTCGGCTTTTGTGTATTGGGTGACCCTTGGTGAATCATGCTCTATGTCGGCTGGTAGTACAGCTTCTGCCCCATATACCAGAAAAAATGGTGTACAACCCATTGATCGATTTGGAGTTGTTCTTAAACTCCATAAATCCGTTGGTAGTTCCTCTATCCACCACACCGCTGATCTTTGCAATGGTTCAATGAGTCGGGGTTTTATCCCGGATAATACTAGTCTGTTGGATCTTTCCACTTGCCCATTCTATGTGTGGTGGGCCACAGAGGCAACATCTAGCCGGATCTTCTTTTCTCGGTAGAACCTTGCAAATGCTCCTTAAGTGAAATTTGTGCCATTATCAGTTATGATACTTTGGGCATAGGCATATCTCAATACTAAGTCTTTGAGGAATGTAACTGTTGTTGCCCAATCATGTTTCCTGATTGGCTTAAGTTCAATCCATTTTGTAAACTTGTCCACCATAACCAAGATGTGGGTCATTCCTCCCCTTGCCGGCTTAAATTGTCCTACCATATCCTGGCACCACACAGCAAATGGCCATGTAATGGGAATGATTTTGAGTTCCGACATTGGCATATGGGCTTTTGTGGCATATCTATGACAACCATTGCATTTCCTCACCAGATCCTCTACTTGTTCTAGGGCACTTGGCCAAGAAAATCCATGCCAGAAATCTTTTGCCACTAATGCTATGGAGGATGCATGATGACCACATTCCCTTGATGAATATCTCAGAGTATGTCAAGCCCTTCTTCCGGGTCTACGCATCGCTGCAGCACAGTGGTTACACTTCTTTTGTATAGCTCAGCGTTGATGATAGTATACGCCTTTGCCCTTTTCTGGATTTGCCTTTAGAGTACTTCATCATTCGGCAAAGTTCCCTCCTTTAGGAATTCAAATATCGTCTTTTCCCATGCAGGTATAGCTCAGATGGGAAAAAGTTCCTCGTAAACTTCCATTGCATCCACCGACAAAACTCCAGCCGGATTAAGTTGAATAGTCCCCGGGTTATGTGAGGCAGTCCCCAGGTCTGCTGAAGCAGTCCCTGGGTTTGCTGACAAGCTTCCCCAGTCTATTTTCATAGGAGTAGCTTCTAATCTGGAGAGGGACGGGATATAGATTGACTCGGATTCTGGTGATGGTGTAATAGATGGTTTCCTCAGGTGTTCCAATTCAATTCCTGGCAGGATTGGCTGCTAGGATGACCCCAACTTAGACAATACATCAATTGTCTCGTTTTCAATCCGAGGTACGTGATGGAATTCACACCCCTCAAAGAAACCACTTATCTTCTGGACATGAAATCTATAACGTACCATATTTGCATCTAGAGCATCCCAATTGCCAGACACTTGTTGTACCACCAAATCACCGAAACAAAGTATCCGATGTATGCCTACTTCCTTTGCTACCTTATGCCCATGCACCCGTGCTTCATACTCGACCACATTGTTTGATGCGCAAAAATGGATCTGGAGGACGTATTTCAACTGGCGCTTCTTCGCCGAGGTAAGCACTACGCCGGCCCCTAGTCCTTCCATTAGCTTTGATCCGTCAAAGTGCATTCTCCAGTAATTTGAGTCTAGCAGAGGTGGTTCATACTGCAACTCGGCCCAGTCCACAAAGAAATCCGCCACTGCTTGTGACTTGATTGCATCCCTTCTATCAAATTGTGGTGCGTATGGGGCTTATTCAATTACCCATTTTGCAATTCAGCCGCTAGCATCTTTGTTTCCCATAATTTCAGATATGGGTGCTTCACACACCACCTTGATGGGGTGCTCCTCTAAGTAGTGTTTGAGTTTCTTAGCCAACATATACACACCATATGCCATCATCTGATAGTGAGGGTCATTCTATTTTGAAGCCAACAATACTTCGCCCAAGTAATACACCGGCCTTTGCACCGACCTTCCTTCCTCATCGCGTTCCACTACTATTACTGCACTTACGACTCGGTTTTTTCACGGCTATGTAGAGCAACATTGCCTCCTTGGGTAGTGGCGCGGCTAATATTGGTGTAGAGGATAGCATCTTTTTCAACTCCGGGAACACGCTATCCGCTTGCGGTGTCCATGTAAATTTATCTACCTTTTTCATTAGCTGATAGAGGGGCAATGGCTTCTCTCCCAGCAGACTTACAAACCGGCTTATTGATTCCAGGCAACCAGTGAACTTCTCCATATCGTTAAGGCAGTTTGGCGGTTCCATTATTTCTATGGCTCAGATTTTCGTGGGATTGGTTTCAATGCCTCGGCTGGAGACAAGGAAACCGAGTAATTTCCCTGCCCAAACGCCAAAGGTACATTTTTCTGGGTTAAGCTTCATACGGAACCTCCTTAGCTTCATATCCTCAAGGAGCGTCTTGCTTTCCTTGGATTTTATCGCCACATCATCCACATAAACTTGCACATTCCGACCTATTTGGTCATGTAAACATTTTTGCATGCATCGTTGGTACGTTGCTCCGGCATTACGTAATCTGAACGGCATAGTGCGATAGCAATAAGCCTCATACAGGGTGATAAATGCAGTCTTTATTTGATCATCCGTTGTCTATGTGCACCTTGGAAAACCTCACATTGATATTTGGCCCCATTAACGTCGGATCTAGTACTAGCGCATAGGTCCCTAGACTTGGCATAAGCTTTGTGTGATCCTTGATACTCCAGACAATCTCCTGATCCGACCAAGGCATATACCACACCACGGCCGGCATTACCGCATTCACCTCCATATGCCAGTGCTGCAAACTCTTTTTGTCAGTCTCTTCTGTGGTAAACACACAGTAACTTTCATGATACTCTTTTTACTCATTTCTCCCCACATTGCCGTGATACCCTTGGTCTTGTTGCTGTTGGTTATTCACTTGGTGCACAGCATCCCTCCTTTCCTGATTCTCATACCTCGGTGGAGGTGGAGGCAACATCAACTGTTGTCCATTTCCCCAAGTGAGCAATTGCTGCCGACATGCTTCATTTCGAGGTCCTTCGTGCCGAGGTGCTTCGTGCCGAGATGCCTGAGCATTCCCCGAACTTCATTGTTCTAACTTTCTCATCCATTCACATTGCCGGGTCGTGTGGTTCGCCGGACTATTTGGACTTGGCGTATGTAACTTGCAGGGCCGATCTAGCATAGACTCGAACGTATACCTCGGACGGTTCTTTCTTTCCTGCCACTATTTCTTCTGTTCTAGGGTCCTAGGGTTCTTACCCTCACCCTTTTGTTGCCAATGTTGCCCTCCAGTTTTCTGGCGCTGGCTTGCGCCGGCATTGGGCTGATCCCGGTCCACAACTACCACTTGTTGCGAACTATACCAGTAATCTGGATGATTGTCCCTTTTTACCTCGGAAATCATTCCACCTGGATGATCTAGAGCCATCTCTATTGTAGTATACCTTGTTGGACTCGGTTGACATTAACCGCGGTTGCATTGGGTCTCCCAAGGCATACAAATCTTCAATCCAGATGTCTCAGCCAGCGTGGTTGGCATATCTCGCTGCAACCTTTGCCACAACATATTTCCATATCAACATCCTTGGGAGAACCACGCTATAGCTTGTGATTCAATTACACCTTCACATGAATTGTGCATGTTGAACCACCGAGTGAGGAAATATCGGTCCAGCTCATTTGGCCTTTGTTTGCATAATGCCAAAGTCAATGGCCTGCTTGCCATCTTGTAGGTGCTCGAGAAGTTGCTCATGAACAAATCCTCAAAATCCAGTTAATAGTTGATGCTTCCTGGTGGCAAGTTGTTCAGCCAAACCCTCGCAGGTCCTTCCAACATCTGGGGCGCATATCTCACACCCCATCTCAAATTTCCCGTTGCAATTTAACTGTCATTGTATAGTCAATGAGCCAGTCCTCTGGCTTGGTGCTGCCATCGTAAGTCTTTGTTCCTCTGGCCAGCTGAAAGTTCGGTACTGGTTGTTCTCTCATGATTTGAGGTCCAAAGCATGATGGACCTGGAGGGCCCTGCACCTCGATCATCTCTGACCTAGAAATTTGGTCTAGCTTCAGCCTTGCGTCATCTAGCTACAAGTTCCTGCTTCCCAGTCTTGATCCAATCACATGGTGCTCTGGTCTTTAGAATCCATCATATACCATTGTCGAATAACCATCATTGTATTTGTCCTGATTCGGATGAGCATTTTGCAATTGCATTGCCTGTCCTACACTTCTCTCCTGCCAAGGTGCGCACTGCTGCTGATGTTGCTGAGGCACGTTTTCCCTATTTCCGCCAGATTACGCACTCTAGCATTGCCGTTGACAACGTTCCTGTGACCAGCATTGCCTTGGTCACGGTTACCTTGGCCAGCTTCACCTCGGCTAGCATTGTGGCAATCCTCATACTTGTACTGCTTTTCCTTTCCCTGCCCTTACCGGGTCATACGAGACCATCTACTTATCTTGTATCCCCAAGGTTACCACTTCCTCTCTCCTAGGCCCGTGACCCGGGGACGACGCGGCCCCAGCAGATTTTGCTGGATTATTCCTTGCCGAATAAACCACACGTGATGCTCCGGGCTGCACCGGGTTTGCTTTTTTTATTTCCTCGTTGTGCTGACACGCTACTTTCAACAAATGGTTAACTCTCTCCTGTTGCCTTTCTCTAGCCTCTCTAGTTAAGCCTTCTAACTCAGACACAGACGCGTTGGCAGCCCTGAGGGGCTTAGCCGGAGTGTTGTATCTTTCCAGTCCGGCAGTTACTATCATATCTGTTTGACCCAGCCTAGGCACATACTCCCTATCAATATCAGTAATCAGGTTTCCACATCGGATTTTTAGTCCATCTATACAGATTGCCTTTGCATACTCCCGCAGGGTGATGTTCAGTGACTGTTGCAACTCAGGTACTTTTTTGCACCAGCTGGCATCTTTGGCCTAGTTTCCTCTAACTTGGCCTGCACCGGATCTACTACTGGTGTTATGGGTGTTGCTAAACTGTCTATTGCCTTATGCAATACATTCTCTAGCCTCTATAGTGGAGGAAACCTAGACATTGCCTTCTTGGGCATTGTTTCCTACACTAGCGCTGGGTCCTTGCTTGCTCCTATGTCCGGTGATGTCATTATGACCTCAACGCAGTTTGTGGGGTGTGTGATACGCATGCCGCGAGCCAGGCTGAGAGGTGGTTCGCCTCCCTCGATGACATGCCGTGGATGTACGTAGGACTCGTCGATGCCGACATAGATCTTGTACGTGCCAAGCTTGATGAAGAGGCCGTTGCATGGAGGAGGGTTCCTGCCGAAGATCCCCGCATTGTCGCTGACGTAGTCCATCTATATGTCGGACCGCCAAGGTAGGTTCCAAATATCATGGTGGTGGCACGGCAGATGCCATGGATAGGCTAAAGATGGGGCCAATGAGCACTACGGGAATCCAGTGAGGGATAGTGTGGTGATTCCACACATAGATGTTTGTATTTTCACTCTATCAATGGTGGATTACAAAGGCTCCTCGAGCTGTTTGTGAGAAGGAGACTAGTTCTCTTACCCCCCACTACAATGCTCTAGAGTATTTCCTGGAAAGAATGATCGACCCCCCTCTATGGAGGGCCGATCCTCGTTATATAGGGGAAATCAGGTTAGAAAGTTAGGGCATATGTGGAGGCATATTCCCCAAATATGCCCTTTGGCTAAAGCTAGATGCTTCTTTATTCACTTTAAACGGCTAGTCCGGACTATGGACATAACCCTCTGCGAGCTCCTTTTCTTTTGGCGTCACCAGACATGGACTACGTCAGCCGACATCGCCCACGTCAACTTTGTCGGCCATGCTCTGTTGTTCCTTCCCTCTGCTCGCTTCACTCACGCTATAGTGGACAGAGGCTACCTTTTGACCAGCGGGAGTTTCCTTCCTTCTCTTCAAATCCAAGTGGTAGCCCGGCTAGCGCTTGGCTAACCCGGCTACGAGGGTACCTCCACACATGGGAAAAAGTTTTTGTTCCCCCTGATTTTTGCATTCTAGACAACAAATCAGGATTGCTTAAAATGGGATGCTACAGACCTTTGCCCCTTAAAAGAATCTTGTCCTGATATTCGGGAGAGTAAGGTTAGGGGATTTGTCTCCGAGTTAGTACCATGGGTTTCTTGCGGGCTAACTGGTCAACTTTGCCTTCGAGTAGAAACATCTTGATAGCGAGGTTGAACTCCAATCTTCTTGAAATTCAGGGGGTCGAGCTGGTTTCAATCGTGGTTACCGGGAGGGATCTTCCTTCTGTAAGGGTCTACGACGCTTCACTTAGGTGGGTTGTTGCATCCAAGTCTGTGACCAGTCTATACAGTCTGTGATAAGTCGGTGCTCTGAGATCTGTGCCTTCGGGTTGCACAGTCGGGCAGAAAGGTTATCTATTTGGCGGGAAAGATGCAGTCTTCCCCCCCTAGGATTGGACTTGGGTAGAGTGGAGAGTTACAACTAGGGGTCTTTCTTAGGAAGGTGACAAAAGAGAGTTCTTAAGGTGGCGGACATCGACTTAAGAGGGGGTAGCAACATAGGTGACGTTCCAGGGGGACATGGACTAGTTTACTACGGGCTGCACTCGTCGACTTTCGGGAAGTCCTCGAGTGGGTGAAAGGGCTTTTCTCTATCTTTTCTTCCACGGGGCGTTGTCCTCTGGGAAGGCGCGGGACATCTTCAGTCTTGAGCTACGTGGCCACGAGCGGTAGGGTGACCATCTTTTATGAGGAAGGGGACCTTGGAAGTCTTCGTGATTCTCTTTCGCGGAAGTTTTGCCAGGCTTACCCTCGAGGCATTCTCTGCTGAAGTGACTGGGTAGTCCACACGTGAAGCAGAGGTTCTTCTTCCGACGTAGCCGAGTTGGTGATGTTTCTAGGCTGACATCGGGAGGTTGACGGGCCTTGCCAACGAGGGGATATATTGGGCATTTGACAGGGACATGATCTTGGCCTTCGCAGAGGAAACAAGTGATAAGTCGAGCTGGGCAAACTTTTTGGGAATGGGGTTCTCCACAGTTGGGGTAGTGGCTGGAACATCTATTGGCTTGGTGTCCTTCGTCTCTGCAGCGACTACATGCCTTCTTCGAGCTTCCGGTCTTCATGGCCATCCTGGGGGAGGTCTTATTGGTGGCAGACAATGAGGGTTGGGTCTGATGCAACAACTTGGGTAAAACACGCAAGAAGGACAAATCAAGCAAGCATAGCAATCAAGGAAGTCATTACATACCAACCAAGACTGCACCCGAGGGTGCTAATAGTACTTAGGCATTACAAAACGCGTTCAGGGATGATACATGACTCTACCCTATTACTAGAGGGGGCGAGTACAGCGAAGTGAGTGATTACTCGGAGGGTGCAGCTGCGGAGTCATGGATATCCTCGGGGTCTCCAACTACTGCAGATCCTATGGGGTCTGCGGGATATTCAGCTCGTCTTCGGTGAAGGTGAGAGTGGTGCCTTCTCCTGGTGCAGGGTTGGAGGTTGACTCGGTCGGCGCGGGTGACTGGACAATTGGGTGGTACTCATTGAGGAAGGAAAGTTCGTCATCAGTCCCGGGGTTCTCGTCTTCAGGGGCTGGGGGTACTTCAGTGATCAGCTTTCTTGCCAAGCGGGCATTGGTGGCCTGAAGACTTCTTTCACGCTTACGGAGTAGGTTGATATCCATCTTTAGAAGAAGATTCTCGCGTGTGGCCTTGTCAAGGTCTTCCTGGGAGTGCTAGAGTAGGTATTCCATGTTCTCCAGCTGATTTCCAATGCAGCAGGTGAGGAAAGACTCAGTAGGTAGTCCATCATCATCTCACTTTCCAAACAAGTGGTAGGGAGTATCTTTCAACTCATCTTCGTGGATCTTATAGAGGCGCGCCATGATTTGCTGTATGGCTCGCACCACACCATCTACCCAGTTGTTGTCGAGGAAAGTGAAGATTGTGGGCAAGGTGTCCTCATCGGGGAAGGAATAACAGCCTTGATGACCCATTGCATCACATTGGTGTTACTGCGAGGAAGTTCCGTTCCTTCAATGGTTGGCGGGGGTCTCTTGACTATCTTCAGTAGGTTGTGAAGTTGTTCTTCAAAGGGCCAGAAACTTTCTCCAATGATGATGCGCTCTGAGCGGAAGGAGGCCATCTACAGCCGATTGGTGAGATGGGTTTAGGTTAGTGACGGTGTGCAGGATTTAAAGCTTATGAAATCCTATTAATGCAAGTAGTTTTTCAAAATAGAGGGGGGAGAAGACATAAGTACTTTTGCAAATAGTCATCTTTTCTCCCTTGCCTTTTTGGAAAATAGGTTTGTCGCTTCCTGTCTAGCGTCCATGCTAACTAAGGTCTCCTACAGTCAGGATGGCTCTGATTATTCATCCGAGAAATCCCTGTTATGCATACATCCACGTTCCCATGATCAGTGAGCCATGGAACATAACCAACAGGTACCATTACAACATCTGAAACATAACAAAATTACAAGACTTACATAACTGCCATTATGGCTACATCAATCTTAGCAGCTGAACATCGCCAAGTGCTGGGCCCAATCGTTCCTCAACCTACAGGCAGCTGACTGGGAAGACGGCCTAGTTCACTGGACGTTACCTTAATCTCCTAAAAGTCTGGCCAAGTAAATAGCCAGGGACACAACCATGAGTACTTTGAATGTACTCGCAAAACCACCATGATAAATGAACAAGGGAAATGCAATTATGGCTTGGGCGAGGTAGCTCTATCTGGGGTTGCTTTTGCAAAAGCCTAGACTAACTTTTGGAGTTGTGGCATCTCCATATTTTTGTTGAAAAAGAGTTTTGAAAACATGCTTCTATTTTATAAAATCCAGGCATCTCCATGTCTTGGTTGAAAACGTGTTTTGAAAACAGTTTTTGTAGTTGAAAACCCTTTTTAAACATCTTCGACCCCTTGGGTCAAAAAAAAGCTTTCGAACTTGGGTTCCCCCGGAACCTTCGTCCTCAAAGTACTTGCTCCCCAAACAAGCACAATTTGGGTACTCCTAGCCAACACCTTTACAACCGTCCTTGACCGTGGACACGGCTATTCGAATAGGTTATACTCTGCAGAGTTTGCACACTTTACCCACAGGAAGCAATACATCCGCAGGGATACAACCACGGCCCACTACCACTGTAGATGGGGGTCTGGATAATCAAACCTAACTTTTCGCTTGTCTACACTAGCAAAGGCATGCTTTTCCTGTTCGGTTTTATCTCCCCAGCAACGCGTATGTGGATCCCATCCATAGTCCTTCCTTCCGTACACGCGCATACCCAAGCCGTAACTTGGCGTATACCTTAAATTTGGTGACTCCTCTTCCTTCCATACTACCTAAATCATACCGTCTGCGGGAGACCCAATTGTTGCACCGGCTTCCTAATTGCTCAGGCTCATTCTTGCCGAGGCAAGCGATAGCCTTCAGATCCTAGACCTGGGAAGCCGGCCTGGGATTCCAGGGATTTCTCCCTATAAGCATGGTAGAAGTTGCCTCGGCTAAAGCAGACAAACTACGAGTTAAGCCCCAGCAACCTGGGGTAATGTGGTTGCACGAATAAAAATTGTTCCAGTAAAGGCATAGAACATCCCATCACATCTTCTTGTTTCTCCTCATCACCATTTCTTTTGTTAAAACTTCCACTGGGAATGATGCCTCTTCCCAGGGTTTAACCAAAAGGTTGGAAAACATTTTTTTTGGTGGGGTAAATCCCAAAACAGTTTGTTTTTTTCATAGTCGGGGTTTCCAAGGAGGTAAGATGCTAATCATCGTACTCTCGGTCAAAAGGTAATAAAAGATGGGTTCATCAGGGTGGTGCCTCAAAGGGCACGAAATCATAACTTGGAGGAGCCAAGTTACTAACGCAGTATTTATAAAACAAAACATGCAGGTCAAGTATGCAATTGATAAAGAGGGTATAAAACAGGTAAAAGGGAATAGGGCATATAACAGAGTTAGGGAATGGTGGCTTGCCTATGATCAGCAATAAGTCCCTAGACTTCTTCAGATGACCAAGAATACCCAAATATAATAGTAAGAAAACCCGTCCTTCCTGTCGTCAGACACTCACACTATCGTCGTCATCGGGTATACATGCAAGAAAACAATACCACAATCAATACAAGGCATACAAGCATCAAACCATACAACAAGCAAACATGAGAGATTCTACTGGACTTGGGAGTTTTTGGATAGGTGGGTAATGGTAGTGGAATTTACTAAATTGCCACTGTAGTGGTTTCCATTTGGAAGATAGTTATCTAGGGTAGATACAAGGGTCTTGGGTTAGGGTTCTATGGTCAGTAGGATATCAAAGGGAAAAAGTGATATCCATAGATAGGTCTTGACAAGGCAAAACCAACCCAAGTGGTTTCACTTGAATATCACTTTTCTAGAATTAGATAAGTTTTTACTAGAGGATTAAACTCTAGTTCGAGGAAATAATTCACCAGACAAGTTCTGGAGCTGCAAAAATTATTTCTTTGGATGGTTATGTAGTACTTGATGTACTGAACCACCTAGAGTTGGAAAAAGATATTGAGTTGGTTCCAAGGTCATGTGCTAGGTATTTAGAATACCTTTCTGTAGAAATTGGTTTCACTCTATTTGAAGTTGTCAAACTCCAGGAGTGATTTATTTAGTGAAAATGCCCATCACAGAGGTATTTAATTCACTAAAATACAATCAGAGCTCAATAAATTCTGAGCTGTTGGGGTTCGGTAGATATTGGTTCTGGGGTGCACTGGGAGGTGGAATCAGGTCAATACCATACTCGGTTAGACCTGGGGAATTTATCTTAGACAGTCAGTTGCTAGAGTTGTTATTTTTACTAAGGGCAGAAAATAGTTCACCTTGGTACGAGACCTGTGCTGGGTGAGAGGTATATCAAATACCTTCTAGTAGGTCCTTGGTTCATCCCAAATGGAGATGTGGAACTCTCTATGGAAAATAATTTTGGGTACCAGATACATCATAGCAGATTAATTGCCAGTAATGAAAGAAAATTGGGTTAGCCATGGGGTTGCTTCTGCATGTTTGAGAAAACACCAGAGAACCACCATCAATTTGGATCTAGTCATTTGGAAAAGATTTCCCATTTTATTTAGATTTAAACCTAGCAGATACATTTCTGGAATAATGGATCTGCTAAAAGAAAAAGAAAAGGAAGTGCAATGGACTGGATCTGGGGGGGGGCTACTAGGCTGCAGAGGGGGATTCGGCCCACGACAGGGCACCGCGACGCGCGGGAGGGGCGGTTCGAACCTGACCGGCAAGGCCCGACAGTCAGCTAGAGGGGGAGGCCGAAGCGGTACCGAGCGAAGGCGACCGTCGGATCAAGTCGCGATGGACGGCGGAGCGTCGTCGTCTACGTGGGACAGAACACCGGCGGCGAAGACCTAGGAAGCGGCGAAGAGGGAGGAGGGAGCTCACCAGAGAGCTCGGGAGGTGGCGCGGAGGGTGCAGGGCGACGTAGCCGACGATGGCGAGCAGATCGGTGGGCGGCACGACGAGGGAGGACCATGGGAAGGAGCTCGTGCGACAACGGCCGAGGAGGATCTCGTCGGTGCTCAACGGCTACTGTGGAGGAGATGGTCCTGGACAGAAAAGGGAGCACCATTAGATAGGGGGAGCTATGGGAGCTCAGGGGCTGACATGTAGAGAGAATGGGGGAGGGAGGAGAGAGCCTTTCTCTATTTCTTGAGGAGACCTAAGCTTTCCTCTTCTTCTTTCTCGGGCAACACAGGGCAGGGGAGAGGGTGTGGTGCTCGGGGGAGGCAAGTGGGAGGGAGAGGGGGCAAATGAAGCCAGGGAGCTGGCTGTGGGAGTGCTGCTAGCTTTATACCAAGGTGGGGTGCTAGGTGGTGTGAATTACCAAATTAGGCATGGTGGGGAGGGAGTGCTCGCCATGGATTTGTCCAGGGGGAGGTGGAGAGGGGTATTAGTGACATTTGGTCATGCTGACCAGAGAGAGGGGTGGTGGCATCAGTGGTAAATAAAGGGGGACAATTCTTGCAAGATATTTGTTGCCTCTCTCTCCTACAACTAGTACAATGGAAATTGGGTAATTTGTTGCGGTAGAGCTATAGTGGAAGTCGACCAAGGATGGTTCCTAGTGCTGAGGATAAGCATTGATCAAGAATTGATGGAATTTAGAATTGGTTGGAGTGGTGGTTTTGTTTACATGGCATATTTGATCCAATTGATGGTTTTGAAGGGAGTCCAAAATGTTACATTGGCCCAGAGCATAGAATGGTACTAGTAGATAGAGGGGGTCAAGGTAGACTCCTAGGAATTATTTGGGCTTTTTAGGTTGAGCTTAAGTCCACTTAAATCCTTTTACTCAAAAAGGACATAAGTGATTTCTAGAAGGTCATTTGATAAATTTCCATTGGACAAGGAGGTATTTTTACGTGGAAGGGTCCCACATGTGAATACACGCTTAGAGGAATTTTCCCATGATTTATTGGGGATTAAAGGTATTTAAAACAATTATTATTCCAATTCAGCCATTTGAGAAAATGGACAAAAAGAAATAATAAAGCTTCTCAAGCGGTGGGAAGTGGAGGTATGATATATGTAACTCACAAGAGCCAAAAGTTGGGGAAGTGGTTTGGTAAAAACCAAACTTTCCTTTATGAAGGGAGTTTTGGGGATTTAGACTATTTAAGAAATTAAATAGCTTTAGGGCCATAATAATTATGGATAATTATTGATAAATATTGAGGATCAAAGTAGATGAGAAATACAAGGTGTATCAAGCAATTGCAACCTTGTGGAATGGAAATTCCAACTAGAAAAGGATGGAAAACCAAGAGTTGATGATCTATGGTGGTGTTATTTTTATACCACCAAAACATGCTTGCATCTTGGAGCTTAGAGCTCACCTTGGTGCAAGGGATAGATGGGTGAGTAGACCAAGTCATATAGATGATCATGGAAGAAGAAGTTTGAACTAATTGTATTTGAGGTGATCTAGATTAGATGGCAAACTTTGTTGAAATTAAAGCTGCCATGCAGAAAGTGTCATGATGCCTTCAATACCATGTGGTTTAATAAGCTCAAGGGTCCACTTGGAAAAAGTGGAGTAGATTCTGATAGACATCAATGAGGAGAACACAACCATGCAGAGAGTTGGTCCAAAGGAGGTTGTGGGAGGGTGTGAGCTTCTACCAAAGTAGGTAGGAGGACTAGTTTTATAGGAAATGATATTTTCTTGTCTGCAAAACCATCATGGACAAGTGGGTTGGAGGAGGATCTAGCTAGGGTTTAATGTGGGCCTTGGTAGTCCATAGGATGTTTATCACTATGGTTCAAGTGCATTTCCAAAAATGCACATGGTTTGAGAAAGGAGGCATTCAAAAAGGTGATGCTAAAACTGTTTCCAGACTTTGTCAAATTGGGCAGTTTTGAGGAATTGGACTAGAGTATGTGAGGGAATGTTCTTGGAGGAGTTGCAGGGTATCAGAGCTTTAACAATTGGGTGATATTGAGGTGTAGAGTGAGTAGAATAGATGCTTGCTTTAGGTTGGTCTTAAGGACTTGGAAACATCTAGGATGGAGATCCTCAGAGTGGATCTGATTAAGGGTTTTATATAATCACCTAGTGGCTAGGGATCATAACAAGGTTTGCTTTCTTGCTTTGTGATTGATTATTGGGGAAACATCTTGGTCCTAGTGATGAGCTCCTATAGTGGCTCATTCTACTTCCTAAGCAAACAAGTCAAACAGCAGATCAAAGCAACTCATCAGTCGACAAATCAAGGCAACTCATCTTATACACTAATCAACTATTCCTAGGGTTCACCATCAATATTAGCTTGGGGTAAGGTTGGGAGCATTTTGAAGAGGGTGAGTTTTGAATAAGAGGAGGGTTCTTGGTATCTCTACCAAGAGTAGAATCCAAATGCTTTGAACAAGAGTTTTGGGATAAAGCTAGAGATAAGATTAGTTGAGTGTTCTATCTTGAAAACATAAGGAGATTGTAATATATATCTCTCCATAGTTTTGACAATGGAAGCTACCAAAATAGTTTTTGTTTCATAGACATCTTGGCTCCTGTTTTGAAATGCCGGAATGTTTTAGAATATGTAAAATAAGCCAAGATAGTTTTTGGTAAATAGCTTTTGTCAGCTGGGGTTGAGGTAAGGAGTATCCTAAGATACACTTCATAAGCACAAGTGCAAACAAGCAACAAGCAAGCACTACACTAAAGCACAAGAAAAAGTTTTTGTTCCCCCTAATTTTTGCATTCTGGACAACAAATCAGGATTGCTGAAAATGGGATGTTACAGTTATAGCATGATATAAAACTTAATCTTAAACTATATGAAATATGATAATAGTCCTTAATACTATTTGTCTCTAGGTCATATTTCCAATAGTCTCCCACTTGCACTAGAGTACGGATACACTAGCTGCATTTGTTCTCAATCTTTGGCACCATATGCCCGGTACCCTGAACATGCTTGCTCCTGGAAGAGCTTGAGTCTTGGGTCTGTACTTTATAGTCCCAAATCCTTTGCAACTTACTAATGTCACCTTGATTGACATTAATACTTTATCATCACATGATAGCATCTGTGTGTATGCATTATCGCTATGGCAGCAGAACGAGGACTGATTTCAGGAGCCTACAGTGACGTTACATCAACCTCGAGGGATTTCTCATGGGCACTGTGCCCTAGGACACATCATTCTACGTTAAAAGCGAACTAGCCCTGCTGTAACTTTATACAACACTTTAGATGGTACCCTTATCTATTATTATAAATGTATTCATCGAAACGCTAGTGCACTATGTGCAACTTTCGATGTTTTGGTTCACCTCGCTTCCTACTTGGCTTTAATCGGTATCTATGGGAGTTTCCAACATATTCCCTTATAACATAAATATTTATGCTTTAAGATATGTCATCCATCATGAATTTTGAAAACATGTCTACAGTTCTCTACTAGACACTGCGGACAAACTTAGCTCAACGTCCTGTGATTCGAACTTAATCACTTTTAAATGTTCCTTATTTGATCACATATTATGTTAAGTTATCATCATGGTTTACTAAGATAGAGCCTATGTCTCAACATAGTGGATGACGATCATCCTTTTCTTTCTTTTAACTACTGATGTCAAACTTAATGATATTCCTAATTTGAGTTATTAAGGACCAGTTCCTTAATTAGCTTCCATTCCGAAACCCTTTTCAGAATCCCTTAAGGAATACTACATAATATCATAATACACTTATTATCAACTTCTACATCATCATTTATAATTATTTGCGCTTTTATTCTTAATTCCCGTAAGAATTACTCATATAAGATCCCACTCAAAATATGTTCCTACATATTTGAATTTGAGACTTCTTTTGCTCCCACTTAAAAATATGTCAATCACATATTGTTTTAGGAAGACTTTCATAGCTCGCACTCAATTTTATACAAATTGCATATCTCCTTACTATTTTGAACAACTTCAAAAAACTTTGATCAAATATCAAACTTGGAGATTTTACTATGAGATACTAGTACTTTACTAGTTTTAAATCCACTAGACATTTAGCACATTTGAATCAAATTCATTTGAATTTGTCTAATACTTGACAAATTGTGCTTTTGCCATTCACCCCCTTTTCCACTATGGCTTTGCAGTCTTTTGTGAAAATTCCAAGTAACCCCTTTACTTGTGAAATTCAGCAATGAATTGCTTTCTAATCTCAAGGGAATTTTACTTCTAGGATTTTTCATAATTTAGTTTACCATTATTTCCTTTGTAGTTCATAGGTATGTGATATTCCAAGAATCATGACAAATGATTCACAAATGTCTCCATACAAGATATGGATTACATTTTGAATCGTACTTCATTTAGTGAAAACACTAGTTGGGAAAATACAATGATCACTATCATTGATTCTTTCCTTCCTTGAAGAGAACTTCAGGAACGTTGTCCGTTGCGCTTCTCAACACTCTGATGCTAGGATATGAATCCGCATCCTGTTTTTTATTGTCTTCCATTTGCTCCATAATCGAGAAACATCACTAAAAGTGAGGTTTCTCAAGAATGCACCAAAATCCAAGCAATACAAGTTTTGCTTTCCTTTTGGTTTCAGCTATGGATTTCTTATTCAAAGTTTCCAATGAATATGCTACAAGGAATTATTCTCTATTGTTTTGGTTATATCGAATAACCCCAAAACTTTCACGAATTCAAATGGTTCACTGACTTCTAATTAAGTGCTAACTATTTCTAAGTAATGGTCTCTACATCTACACTACACCGATTTATTTGGTGCCTTCTATTCAACCCCTTTGATATCTAATATCATATTGTGATGCTTTGCATTTTGACGTTTCAAAACACTTTGCATTCCACAATTTCTTTTATGCCATTCTTATAAATTCGAATCTCATTACTATTGATCAAATCATAGTAATTAAATCCTATTTTATATTTATACCCTCTTTTTGATGAAACACTTTGATCAAATCAAATAGTTTCATATTCATGTTTCCTTTGGTAAACTACTTTACACATTTAAACAATCATATAATGATAATTACCATTTTCGTTAAAACATAGTATATCGAATATGTATTTACTTTTAACAATTCTTTAAACTCTTTGTATTCAAGTAATACACGGTGTTCAAGTTATTTTGCCGAACTTAGGCATGATTTATATGTGATAAGAAATCTAATGACTTTCAGATATTATCACATAAATTTGAATTTAAACAATGGTTTTTCATTCATTAATGAACATATCATTAAGTTGGGTATTTTAAGGCAATTTTAATGTTTTACAAATGGTCATGCATTATCAATTAGTTTCAAACGACAAGGATAATTCACATAATCAAACAAGATATGAACACGAATAGAAATCATTCATAAAAGTGGAACAACTCTTTGTTACAAACTCATATGAATAACCGTCTCACGAATTGTGAGACACACTAAAGAAGTTCACAATCTCTTGATTACCTTAATCATCCTAAAACACAAACTAAATGATAAATGTCGAGCGAGATTGTCGTCGGCCATCATCATCATGCTTGCCATCAACAAGAAACGTCACCTCCTCTCTAGCAAGCACCTCTCATGCAGAAGGACCTGTTTTCAGCAAAACAGAACAAGTATCAGATATACTTAACACTGCAATTGTGTTTGCAATATTATAACATTTATAAAACTATATATCAAATATATACCTTTGTCATCGATGACCTCTCCAGCTATTGGTTCAACCTTTATGTTCCTGAAACGTAATATGAACTCATGGAAATCCAATGTTTCGGTATCACCACTCATGATGCTACTCCGGACATGTCCTTCGTAGCTGGGAGGCAGTGATCGAAGCAGTACGTCTATCGCAAATGGATCAGACATCCAGTAATCCACGAAGTGAACCAGTCTCGTGTGAGCATCAAGCATGCGCTCCAAGTGACTCTTCAGACATGTATGCTCCTCCATGTGTATGGAAAGGAACTCTCCAAGCAGCTCGTGCTTCCACATGCGCACATGGCCTATGAACTCTGCTCTCAGCTGATCCACCATCGAATATGCATTAAGATCACCCTTGAGCGGATGTAGTTCATCCACCATCCCATAACGCATTATTATCTGAATGTAGGTGGAGATCTCTTGGCGATAGTAGTGGTCTACCAGCTCTTGTGGGGTCTCATAGTAGTCTGGCTCAGTCAAATCCATCGTGCGGCGTATGTAGTCTACCACATGATTCCTAGTAAGGAGATCATTCAGGCACACAAGCCAACTAGGGAAGTTGGATCCATCAAGTCTAAGTTTCTCACCCTTTACCCAATCCTCAATGAAAAAGTAAGCTTCACGGTGAGCCATCTACATTTGTAATTGCAAAAGGAATTGGGACTAAGTTTATAATTAAATGAGTTAATAATAACTCCACTCAGAAACACCTATCCCTAGTGAGGGTTCCTAGTGATAACACGGCCCCTATCAGCCACATCTCCCCCGATTGATCACGGCCATAGATGTGGGTTCAAAGATGGACGCTAAACGTCGGTTACATCATTCATGCGACTCGTGCTCGATCTTTCAACCATCCGTGTTCTGAGGCCACACTTCTCTAGCGTGCTAGGCTCGCCAACTCAGCCTTAGTGTATTCGCTGTGCAACATGGCTTACACCCACTGTATGCGAACGTAGATATGTCTGACACCCAGGCCTGTAACCCTGGATCGCCTCATACCGGAGAACCTTCTTGGTGGTGCACACTAAGGGGGAACACAATCGTTGGTAATTTTAACAGGGATCATCTTATTAGGCTATCGTAGAGTATCTAATACTAGCACACAATAAGACATACAAACAATAACATTGAATGTAAATGCTATGTGATATGGTCCTTCACGTCGTGATCTCCATCCGCCGTCACCGGGTTTCGGCGCCAGGGTTCCGGCATAGTAGACACTAGGGTACCAGTGTCATTCCGGCATGGTAGTCTGTCACCTCCGTGACTATGTATTATTACATAAAAAATGTAATCACTTTACCTTTGCCACAACCATATCTCAAATAAATGCCCCCCTGCAAAACAAAGTTAGACGCCTCTACTTTATCTTTGCATGTTTTACGTGGCTGAATGGTCTTTCGCACAAGAACCATTCTTACCTACGAACTTTCAGCACAATGTTGATCAAGTAGTTGTCTCTACTACACCACTTTCAGGGCCCTCCGTTGCAAATGGCATACCAACTAATGCGAGAGAGACAGACACCCCCTAAGCCATTTTATACCACTACTAGGAAACAACTCTTCTGTGGCGCATGCAAATGCATCTTCTGTGGCACATATCCTAGTCGCCACTAGTATCTCGCCACTGATATCTTCTTCCTGTGGAGCATATGGATATGCGCCACAGAAGTTCCAGACTTCTGTGGCGCATTTCCTCATATGCGCCACAGATATGCCATGCGCCACTGACTATATAATTATACGCGCCACTGATTGCGTAACACATATTCAAAGTAAAATACTTTCCTGGTGTATAATCAGGTATTTATACAGGATTTATACAATATTTATCCCGATGAGTATAAAATACATTGCACAAGTAGTAGATGCATGAAAACCGACATATATATAATACAAACAATTAGAGCCCAATCGAGATACATATATGGTTCTTCTTCCACAAGTGGTTCCTCCACTTGGCTATCGCCTCCTCTCTAGTTGCGTATCCTTTGTAGATGTTGCCGCTGAAATTGTTCACTTGTTTGTGGCAATCCTCCCACTCCTCGTAGACTCCTGGAACCCTACCCATGTACAACACATACCACCTCGTCGCCATCTCTATAGACGACAAGGCATATTAGTAAAAATACAACGAAAAGAATGAATAAAGGGTTCACATCCATATATATATATATGTTCATAGAATATAAAACAAAGGATCCATAAACCTAAAAGTTAGATCATCATAGAAGCAATAAGTTCAACGACAACACGACCACAAGGTAGTTTAAGTCTAAGAACAATGACCATTTCGACCACGAGATAGTAAAGTTTATGACACACACACACACTAATACAACAGGCGTCCATCAAGAATATACACACACTAGATCATGCTAGAGGCACACATCGATCATGATGAAGACTTCCTGTTCTCGCTCGGCTTCGGGAACGGTAGATAGCCATCTTTCGTCATCCACGTCCTTGTGTCACCCTGCTTACGGAGGCGTTCTTCGATCTCCCTCTTACTCAACCCTCTGGCTTGTTGTAGGGCACCGCCCCTTGTGTTGACATCTTCAATGATGATTTGCGACAACTTCATTTGAATGCGATGGAAGTCTTCTCTAAGATCAGCATCATCCATTTTCGCCAAAGTTTCGGCCCATCCTCGGAGACTAGATGGCAGCGTTAGGTTATGGCAATCCCGAACATAGCCTTTAAGGTGATGGAGGACGTAGAAGGCCTCCTTGGCACCAGTAGTCGACTGCTTGACGCAGGGGAAGTCGAGCACGTGCTTGAGCACGTGTTTTCCATCCTTGATACATTCCGCCTTATCTACGAAGCTGCATCCCTTCTTGGTGTAGCCCTCGAGAGCCTCATTGAGAACACCCCTTATTCTGGTGTAGTCTTTCTTCTTCGTCAAACTCCCCGAGTCGAAATACGTGGCTAGCGAATACCTCGGGGAAAGAACGATGAGTTTGCAGCATTTGTCTTTGCGCAACACAATTGGAACGGAATGTTGGAAAAAGAGCAAAGGAAACAAATCTATAAGAAATGCATAAGTTACGGTGGCGATGAGCGAGTGTGTGTACTTACTCGGGAAAGAAAGGCAAAAGAAGTGTGCCCTTCCTCTTGTTGTCCACCATGAACTTCTCGTGGTACGCCGTCGCCTTGGTCCGTGTCTCTGCTCCTTCGACCAACTGGTTGTCCCGCATGTAGTAGGGATCCACTATCGCGATTTCCTGGGTACTTTCTCTCTTGATCGTGAGCGCCAGATTGAGCGCGTATAGGCGGACCAAGTTATAGTCCAGCCGTTTCATGAGAAACAACTTGAATATGTCCTCGAACGCTATGAAGAATATATCCGCGGGGGGGTTCATCGACGAAGCCCACGTCCAATGGCACCTTGTCCGTGAAAATCGGGCAATTTGGATCTTCGTCTTTAAGAAGGAGGGCCTCTAGTGTCTTGACACCCTCGTGCAAAGTTAACATGGCTCCAACCGCAATGTGGATCATATTCGGAGTCAATATCGGATCACCAGCTACATGCACTCAGGGCAAGCCAAATTGTGTCGATGGTACGACGACGGCGTCCTGACCCCGGATCCTCTTCGGAAGAGGCTGGCTCGCACCCTTATTATTATTATTATTACCTCTCTTCCTGTAGTGCTTCTTCTTGACAATAGTGTCAGCCACTGCCATCTGCTCATCAGTCGCCTTTTGGAGTGTGTTGGGGCTGAAAACCAATCCCGGTTTCTCTTGTGGTGGATTGGCGGCCGGAGGCGTCTCTTGAGAAAGACCATGGAAGACCAGGCACTGCGTGCATGTATTAGGCCGACCAGCTTGATGGTCGTTGCGAGCTGCGAAGGGTTCTTCATCCACAGAAGGCATATACAATCCTTTGGCGGCGCCGGTGTTGATGAAGTCATCAATGTTGACCAATTCATCATCATCTTCATGGGTGCCATCATGTGGTGGTGGTAGCGGGGACTACGGCGGTTGCATCACAACTTCTTTGCCATGTGGCGGTGCACACACTGCCAAGAGTTGATGGTGACGGCTGGTGGTGGCGACAATGGCGGCTACTAGCTTCCGAGGTGGTGGCCGAGCGATGATCGGTCGTGAGGTGGCGCCGGTGCTCCCCCCGCAAGATGAATCTGGGTGTTCGGCCATGTCAAGGGCCAGTTGTAGCATTCCTCAAGGGTCTTGTGTTCGTCGGCTCCCTGAGGTTGAAAGGGGGGTCCATGTCGTCGCACCCTGGCAACACCCGAGCCAACCTGACCCGCATCACGTCATCATCCATTGGATTGTTGTGCATCATGCGGCTCGCCGGTTGTATAAGAGTGCCCTTGGCAACATCCTTCAACTCACTGCCGACATCTTTAAGTAGGAGTACGCAAGAAGTGTCCTCAGGCAAAAACATGTTGTTGGGCATCATGAGATGGCAACAGTCATGCATCAAAGGCATAAAGGAGATGGCGTGCACTAACTAATTAGTTAGCTTGGTGATGGTGTGGATCTCGGCTAATGTAGAGACATGGCCGATGCCGGCGGCCGGCCTATCATCATCTGCAATCTCCCGCTCGGGTGCCTCATGAAGCACCACCACCGTCGGCTGCGCCTTATTGGTATCATTGGCGGGAGGGGGTGTCGGTGTGACCAAAACGAGGGGCTGCGTCCCGACATTGACGGCCGGTGGGGTCACCAGGTCCAGCGACACGGTAACATTGATGCCCGAGTTGCTGCCGCTTAAGCTGGGCAGATGTATCAGCCCCTGTCGACCTCCCGCATTCCAAGCAGTAAGCCCCTCGAAAAACTCAGGGGGGATCATCGAGCGGAGCTTCTCTTCCACTAACTTCTCCACCGTTTTCTGGTCCACCGCCTTCTCCTCCAGTGTCTACACCTTCATCTTCCGCTCTGCAACAACGGCTTTATCCTGGTTCTTCCTCTCCCTTCTTTTCCTGGCGTCCTCTTTGTTGTACTCCTTGAACTTCATGCTCGTACCGAAGCCACACACACGGCCAACTGAGGACGGCGGCAACCCCTTGGCCCTCTTCTTGTAAGCATTGGTCGCCCTGTTGAAAATCGTGTCCCACGGCTCCGTCGAATCCTGGGACAACTCTGTGGCAGTAGCGTTCAGTTCCTCCTCTTGCATATACAAGGAAAGGTGATCCCATTTAGATTCTTCACTTCATTATCTTAATTAGAACCCAATAGACTTGAGATCGGCGATAAATTCCTTACCAGCTTCTTCTCGAATGCCTTCACATCTGGATCGTCGGTGATTAACTCCTCAGTTTCCTTGTCTAGGTAGTAGCGGGCCCGAGCAAATTTCCTAAGCTGCAAGTCCATGATTTTAAGCCAAGGATTGTCTTTACCAAGGCGTTCAAGCTCGGCGTCCTCCTTGTCCCAAATGGCTTGTTTCCCCCTGTAACCGCCGCTTCCAAGGCGGTGGTTACCTATGTTCTGTTCCCGCATACTCCTTCCCCATTGAGTCCATTTTATATCGTCAGCGGTAGCTATATCCGCCTTGAAAATCCTAAACTCCTCTTCGTCGAGCATCGGATTTTCTTACTAATAACCTCCCAGCTTTCACCTTTGTCAATGCTATTCTTCACCCGGGTTTTCCAGCTACTCAAGGCGTTGCTCATCTTCGTGAGGTCTAGTTCGTTCACCAGGTTCTTATTTCTCTCGAGGTTTCTAAACTACTCTGGGAATTTGTATCGCTTGTGAAGCTTCTTAAGGAGGTTATCGACCAAAGCTGCATGGTTAGCATGTCTGATGTACTTCATGTTGATCGACATGCTTTCCCGGACGATGCACCCGAGTTGCAGGCCACACCCTTTAGCAATCGCCTCTGGCGCAATGGGTTGGCCACTTTCTGGGACCTCAGTGAACTCATCGCAGACGGTGGCAAGCACTGGCACCTTCCGCTCCTTCTGTTCCTTCTTCTTGTTGTTGTTCTTCTGAGAAGCGGCCGGGTTGCCGCTACCGCCATCCGTGCGCTCGCCGCCATCGGTGCGGGCGCCGCCATAGGTGGTGTCATCTTCTTCGCCGCCGCCTTCACTAGTTCCATCGTAGTTGTCTTTTTCCCCCTCGTAATCAGGATCTCCGCCCTCATTGGCCCCAGCAGCTCTAGCGACGGTCGCCTCCTCCTCCGGTGGTGGTGTCATCGTCATGGCCTCCTCCTCCTGTTGGGACCCCTACCAGAATGACTGGTTGGCCTATCTAGCTTGTTCTTCAACGCTGATCATGTGCTTAGAAGGGCCAGACTCCTTGTTGCCTGACATGTTTGCACTACTCTATTTAAAAGAGGCAAAAAGTTAGCACAAATCTCGGCCAAAAAATTCGACATGACATTTGCTAATTTTTTTGACCTAGGAGTGCAATAAAAGAATGGACTCTTTCCTGTTCCTAAGTGTGTAGGGAAAGATTATTTTGTACTTCTGTGAGTTGGCAGACCCTACAACCATATTTGGTGTACTATCATGTATAAATGCACATGTAGTCTGTATACAATAATTAGATTGTATGCTCTGAATTTATGCATCCACTGTGTATATAAAGTTCTGCCCAATTTTTACTGTTCTAGGTAATAGAAGCCAAGGAGGCATGCACAGTGTATATAAAGATGAATATTCTTTTACATACAAAGTATAAATTCTACACAGAGATGGAACCACAATGGGTATAAATAAAAGAGGAACACTAATGAGGTAGATATATAGAAGAAACCACTTCTGAAGCTTAAACTATTAGAGTTTTTTATCTCACTTCTGATATACTGGATGCTCATAGTGGTTCTCATAGTGGTTCTACCCTTTTCTAATTATTGAACATGACAGTGTGCATGATTAACTTGTGAAGATCAAAAATAACAGTCTAGCTTTGGTAAAGCTTTGGGGATTTTGTGGATACAAATATGAGGATAAAATATGGATTTTATCATTTATGCTTATTTAGGTGAGAGGACATATCATGCTCTTTGGATTTTTTCAATAAGATAAAACATAATAGAGTTTGGAGCCAAAATAAATACTTAATCACACTATTTGATTAGAAAAGGGTAACCATGCTAGTTAATCATGCTATTTGATCAAAATAAATAGATAATAACAAACTCGGGGATGCACGCCATTAATAAGACCTGCTAACCTAGGATAGGAACAAATCCACACCATAGAACATGACTAAAACATATACTAGCATTTCCAAAATCCCACTTTTGACATGCGCTTCTATAGCTCGAATTTGATCAGAAAAGGGTAGAACCACTGAAGAACCACTGTGAGCATTAGAGGGGGGTGGGGGGTGGGAGGGACGAACCGAGCTCCGGTGCTGCGGCTGCTGTGGTCGACGACGACGAGGGTGGCCGGCTCCTACATGGCGATTCCTCCTCCGGCGGCTCCTCCTCCACGGGCTGCTAGGGCTCTGGCGCGGCGGTGGCTAGGGCTCCGGCAACGAGGGCGGCGGGCTCCGGCGCAGCCACTCCTCCTCTGGCGACTCCTCCTCTGCTAGGGCTCCGGCGCTAGGGTTTGCGACGATAGAGAGGCGATGGGGGCGGGCTCCGGCGAGATAGATTGGGGAAAAGAAAGTGGAAGGGGAAAGGAGAAGGGGCGAGCCGTTTTGGCTAAGTACCAAGGTTTTGTGGCGCATTACTCCGAAATGCGCCACAGAAGCTAAAACTTCTGTGGCGCATTTCGGAGTAATGCGCCACAGAACCTAGGCACTTAGCCAAATAAACGGCGCGAGGTTGTACTTGAACAACAAACATACACTAGCCTAGTGGTTAGATGCATGTTCAGAGACTTGTGGCAGCCAGGTTCGAATCCTGGTTGGGTCAATTTTTTTTCTTTATTCAAAAATGATATGTTACAAATATATTTAAAACCAAGCACATACTCATGCATATTTATTCAAAAAACCCTCCCGAATCATATATATATATATATTATATATGTGTGTGTGCTTGTCACACATAAATGTGAATTTGTCGAATATCACATTATATGTTTTTGTCTCTAACTAATACCCCCACACTAATAATATCACATTATACCCACACAAATTAATACACCAAAAACTCACACAATTGCTAGTGTCTCTTCACAATCTTCTTGCCCTTTTTCGTCACGGTTGAATATTTTAGCCCGTGCACTTTGAGATTTCTTCTTGTGAATGGATAACCTTTAGTAGGCAGTGTGGTCTTTCTTCTTACTTTAGTAGTAGGCATGTAGAAGTACTTGTTGAATTCCTCTTCGATCTTTGGGTCGCCGTTTTTGTCGAAGTTTTGCTCGTTGGCGGCTCCTTCCATTCTGATGATGCTCCTCTTGCCCCTCCTAACTACAACACAGTTGGGCTTTGACGGGTCGATAATAAAAAAACATTGATCAACTTGGCTAGCGAGTACCCAAGGCTCATTTTTTGTGGAGGCATTCTTTGTTGATTTGGCATTTGGTATAACCATTGTGGTGAAATAGCGGCCTTCTTTTTCCATGTTCTTGGCTCATCTAACATGGAACATCGGTACGATCTCTCCACAGTAGTCGAGCTCCCGTATCTCCTCGATCCTTCCGTAGAATCTTTCCATCACAGTAGTCTCATCATCAGCAAAGGATAACATAGTTACTCCTGAGTTTTGATATTCACTATTCTTGTCTTTTTCCTCGGTGTAGAATATGTAACCTTTTATGTCGTATGACTGATAGGTCCTTAGGTTGTGCCCTAGGCCCTGCGACAAGGAGAATATGAGTTTTTGATCTTCCGTAGAAGGCGTCTGTGAGGGATTGTCTAATTGCCTTTTCTTGAACCAACCCGTGAAGTTGGAGTTGTGCTCTCTGGTTACGTCTCCCTTCTTCCTCGGCCAACCTTGGTCGACGTACTCCTGCTCGATTAAGATTCTGTGCTCTTCGACCCAAGGGCCGACCACTTCAATGTGTTGTAGCGCGACTCGGTGTGCCCTTTCAAAATCAGTGCGTCGACCATCAATGCCGACATGTAGTGAGCGGCAGCCCTCGCGGTGACCATATCCACCGAGCCTGCCGAGGTGCTTCATTGTGGGTATTCCAACATCCTCGTTCTCGGTGGTTAGATAATTCTGGCAGAAGGAGATGCACTCGTAGATCAGAAAGCCCTTTACTATGCTTCCATCTGGATAAGACTTGTTGCGAACGAATCCTTTGATGACACGGTTTAGCCTTTCAAACGGCATCATGTTGTGCAGGAATGTCGGCCCGAGATGGATGATGTCGTCCACGACATGTACAAGCAGATGCACCATGATGTCGAAGAATGCGGGCGGGAAGTAAATCTCAAGCTCGCATAGTATCATCACGATCTCATCTTGTAGCCTATCGAGCTGCTTCACACCGATCAACTTCCTAGATATGACGTCAAAAAAGTTACAGAGGCCAAACAACGTCTCACAGACATGCTCGTCCATTATCCCATGGATCGCGACGGGGAGTATCTACGTCATCAGCACGTGATAGTCGTGAGACTTCATACCGCTGAACCTCTTCTTCGCCACGTCCAGATATCTGCTTATCTTCCCCGAGTAACCGTGAGGAACTTTCACTCCTAAGAGGCACCTGAAAAACTGCTCGAGCTCCTCCAGACTTAGAGTGAAGCAGGCAGCGCGAAGCACCACCTCATTCTTCTTAACTCTTTTGCGGCGACCTTGAGTCCCTTGCTGATGATGATGATCATCATCATCATCACTATCATGGTACTGAAGATCTTTCTTTATGCCAAGCAATTTAAGGTCCTTTCTTGCTTTCGGCCCATCCTTGGTCCTCTCCGGCATGTTCAGTAGAGTGCCAATCAGATTCTCGGTAACGTTCTTCGTGATGTGCATTACATAAAGGCTATGGGGAGTGTGAAGGACCTTCCAATATGGCAGGTCCCGGAAAACAGACCCTGCTTTCCATACACCCAGCAGCGGCTTTGTCCTCGGTCGTTTTTTTCTAGGTGCAGGGCAATCTACCCAATTATTCAAAAGCTCCTCGATTTCTTCGCCGCTCCTCAGACACGGGGCTCTTTCAAGCTCGTCCTTACCATTAAACAGGTCACCACGTTTTCTCCATGGGTGATCCATGTGGAGGCACTTTCGAGTACCTTGGAACACGGTTTTCGAAGACCCGGGATCCCTTGGTAGCTAGAGATGCGGTGTCTCATCCATGCACTTGACGCATGCATTATGTCCGTGGTTCACCTGGGCTGATACATATGCGTAACCAGGATAGTCCTGCACGGTCGTGAGCAACGCGGCTCTCAGATGGAAATATTCTTTAGTGTAGGCGTCCCACGTACGGGCCGGCGTCTCCCACAAGCTGGCTAACTCCTCTCTCAATAGCCCGAGATACAGATGCACATCGATACCTGGTTGTTTCGGCCCCTGAATAAGAATGCTCATGTGTACATACCTTTCCTTCGTGCATAGCCACAGGGGGAGGTTGTATGGCCATACAAAGACGGGCCAGGTGCTATGCGTGCTACTCTGGTTTCCAAAAGGATTGAGTCCATCGGTGCGCATACACAGCCTGACGTTCCTTGCAGCGCCCCCGAACTCTTCGAACACGATGCCTAATGCGTTCCACTGGCTAGCGTCTGAAGGGTGTGTCAGGATCTTGCCCTTCTCTGGATCATCTTCGGGTTTCTCTCTTTCCGCGTGCCATTGCATGAGCTTTGCTTCCTTAGGATCTACGAAATTTTGCTGCAGACGAGGGGTGACAGGAAAGTACCATACCACTTTTCGAGGAACTTTCTTGTTCCCTCTCTTGTACCGTCCTTGGCCACACATCGGACATGTGGTTCTATCCGCGTACTCTTTCTGATAAAGTGCGCAATCATTGATGCATGCGTGGTATTTAATGTGTGGTAGGTCGAGAGGGCACACGATTTTCTTGGCCTCCTCGATACTTGTTGGCAATGTGTTCCCCTTAGGAAGTTGGTCGTGCCAGTATTCCATGTTCGCGTTGAAGGTCACATCGGTCCATTTGTGTTCGGTCTTCATCTCTAGAGCCTTGAGCGTTACTCTCAAACGTGTATCCTCGAGGCGACACCTAGGATACAATGGAGTCATCCCCTCTACCTCCATTTGGGCCAGCTTGGCTTTCTCTCTGGCGCAGCTTTGTCGTTGCTCGTCTCCTTGAGGAGCAGTTCTTGAACATGAGGGTCCTGCAAGATCGAAGTTAGCAGTGTCTGTGTGTTCGCGTCCTCTCCTTCTTCATGATCATGCCTGTCGTCATCTCCTTCTACATGCTGATCATGCCCGCCGACATCTCCTTCGTCATGATGATCATGCCCGCTGGCATCTCCTTCGTCATGATGATCATGCCGGGTAGACTCTTCGTCTTCTCGCCCTCCCACGTCTTCGTGACCACCACCATGTCCTGTCGGCGCCTCATTGAGGTCGCGCATGAAACCGTGCCTGAGCAGGTGACCCTCCAATTGTCCAGATTCAGGGTCGATCCAGCGCTGCAGTTTGCATGTTCGACATGGACATCTTATCATGGTCTTGTTGTTCAGAATCATGTCCTCCTTCGCGCCTTTCTTGTACCTAGCAATTCGACCTTCGCTCATCGTGAGGACCATGGTTGCCTGAGCGGTCAAAACAGAGAGTATAGGTGAGAACCACACCATATGAACACACACATGCATGAATGCTAGCCGGAAAAATTCGGCATGACCTTTCCTAAAATTAGGACATATGGGTAGTGCAAAAATTTGCCGAAATGGAAATGAATTAACATTTCGGGAAACATCCATGCAACCACATCGGCCGGGCCCGACAACAACAAGCAAATAACAAGCAACCAACAAAGAATTTCCTCCCATTGCAAACATTCGTGTACCACACAAACATCGTCTCTCCATGGATCGCACACACACACCGCCCGCGCGACAAGCTTAACCTACATGTTCATGATGGCCAAGTACTCACCTACAGTAGACACAATAATAGCGAGACGAGACCGCGCGATGAGAGAGTGTGGACAAATAGATCTACAATGCACGTTGGTGGAGAGGAAATTAGTAAACAAATAGAGATGTGAAAGAGAAAAAGTAAGGAACTTTTAGATCTAGAAGTTGGATCAAAGCTTCCACTTACCAATCTATGGATTAAAGTAGGTTTAGTTATAAGAAAATGGAGAAACTATGGGTAATATGTGGTGTGAGGGAGGAGGAAGACGAGTTGGGAGGAGGTAGAGATGTGAAATGGTTGGTGGTGGATAGATAGATAAGAAAGCTAGCTCTTGTCACCTTTTTAACATGGATCTGGACGCCCTCATATGTGGCGGATATGGAGGAAATGCGCCACAGATGTGAAACTTCTGTGGCGCATAAGTCCATATGCGCCACAGAAGTGGGTGAATAAGATTCGCTATGTGGGGCCCACCTCCATGTACTGTGGCGCATGTCGGACTTATGCGCCACAGAAGTGACACACATCTGTGGCGCATATGACAACATGCGCCGTTGAAGTTGGGTTAATTAGATTTCGTGGTGGGGCCCCCTCCATGTTCTGTGGCGCATGAGGAAATATGCGCCATAGAAGAGGCAACTTCTGTGGCGCATATTTGTGAATGCGCCACAGAACTTGGATCAACCCACCCCAGCCGGCGGGTCCCACAAATCTTCTGTGGCGCATGTTTTGTAGTATGCGCCACAGAACTTCCAATCTTCTGTGGTGCATGCATTCTGGTGCGCCACTGATGTTTTCTTGTGGCACATGCTTTCGCATATGCGCCACTGAACATCTTGTCAATCTATAGGCTGTTTCCTAGTAGTGTACGGTACAAGCCATATGTCAAGTGTGGACCAGTCTCGCGAATGAACGCGTAAAGTCGGTTGGGGGCCGCTTCATCAAGCATTACTGTGGTATACACAACTACACGTGGGAGGGTAAGAACTAGAAGATCAACGCCCACACGCTACATCTCGTGTGTTCTACCCGTAGTAGCATTACTGCGCTTAGATCTAGCTCTGATACCACTGTAGGGGTTCCGCGTATGAAAATAATAAATTTTACTCTACGCCCCTAAACCCCTGAAGCTGCCAGGACCTATGTATTAGTAATACAGTAACGGGAGGGGCTTTTCGCGACTTACCATTGAAGATCGAAAAGCGTTGTCAATGCTCAGGAGAGCGTGGTTGATGTAGACGAGCCGAAGTTGACCTCAAGGTCGTGATGAAGTCCTTGCGCTCCTTCTAGCTCCAACGACTTGCTTGCCTCAAGTGCAACACCTCACGGGGAGTTTCACATGTCCGGCGCCTAACGATGACTCCCGCCTCCCCGATCCAGCAGTAGTTGCGGAAGTAGAGCTCCCGGATCTGAATCCCGCAGCGCGACGGCGCTCCGCGTTGAAGATGTCTCTCGCTCGCGCAGTCCAAACTTGGGACCACGGTCACGAGAGAGAGGGGGGGGAGGAGAAAATAGCAATTAGAGGTCCTCCCAAAAGTGTGGAGACCTTTATTGATTATTGTTGTATTTATCTTGGCCAAATACCCCACTATATATAGGGGGAGGGGAGGTACTGCCTCCCTCAAAGTCCCGGGGTGGGACTAAAGGAGAGGAGGGGGAGGGTGTGGCCGCCGGCCACCTAGTGGGCCCCGCGCAGCGGGGCTAGGGCCAGCCATCCAGCCCCCTTGGCCCCTCTCTCCTTTCCCTAATGGGCCCTCTCCCTCTGGAAATTGGCCCATTAAGCCTTTTTGACCTTTAATTGAGTTTCTCTTTATTAAATAATTATGAATAAATGATTAAATCAACATTTAACATTCATTCACATATTATTCAATCTCCATGGCTATGGAACACCTTCCACCTCCACTCCGGACATCTTCCGGACTTACCGAAACCCTTCCGATTTTCTCTCTTCTATTCTTCGGTGATTCCACTGATCCTATAAATGCTCTCTAAGGATCATCAAGCCCTTAAGCGTGATACCCCACGGTTCGGGAACACTCTAGACATGGTCGGGACACTCTCGCACCAATGATCGACAAAGGGACCTGGATGGCCATATGACCCCTGTGCGTTCCATGAAGTTCTTTCGTCGTTCGAACCGGGACAGTCGTGTCTTATTCCCTTTGTCACTCGATACTTGCATTGCCCGAGATCTGATCAATGACATTACTATGTCGTGTTCAATCTCGTTACTGAACAACGCTACTTGACTCGTTCCGACAAGTGATATCCCCGTGATCAAATCACACACTGCGCAGCTATTGGATATAACTTCTCCGAGTGGGCCCTTGAGTATCTTCCCGTCACATGGACGGACAAATCCACTCTTGACATATATTGCCTCAACAGTTTCCTCTGAGTACCTGAACACACCTTTATAACCACTGTATTACCAAGTGGCGTTTGATGCTATCAAAGCACTCTCGGGAGACAGTGATTGATATAGCCTCACGGTCTAAGGAATAGTCTATGAGGATCCATTTCTAATCATCATAACTTGAACTTTGTGACATGATCGGGTCACGATGTTTAGGTTGGGTATTGGTTCATCATCTCATTCTCTGAATGAGATGACCTCATTTCCAACTGGCATAAATGCCACATGATCAGGAAACATGATCATCTGTTGACCAATGAACCAGTGACTAGAGTTTCACTGGGAACCCCTGGTTGTTTGTACATCACAAGTGTATTGATGTTTCCACTCCATACAGTTATAGGATGATATAAAACTTAATCTTAAACTATATGAAATATGATAATAGTCATTACTACTATTTGTCTCTAGGGCATATTTCCAACAAAGTGCATGTTGCACAACCCGAATAACTTATCCTCAATGGATGATGCGGGTGCTTGCTCGCGAGTGCGGATTTGCTATACTTGCGTGGTTTTCCCGGAGTCGCGGTATCCACCGCTGCGGTAGCCGTTATTGCGGCCGTCGTCGCGTTTGTCAGCGTAGCCGGCTGCGACCATGTTGACGTCGTTGTGGTCATCGTAGGTGCGCATTCGCCGCTTGCCTCGACGGCCGCGTCTGCGCCCGAGGTCTTCATCATCGTCGGAGTAGGTGCGGTTTCTCATCGAATCTTCACCATCGGCCCACTGATTCGCGATCTCCATTAGGTGGTCGATTGTTTTGGGCTTCGAGTGGACAAGCGCCTCTCTGAGCTCTATGCGGAGAACGCCACCGTTGAATGCGTCGATTGCGTGATTCTCCGAGATGTTTTCTGCAGAGTTCTTGATGATGGACCACCTCTAGATATACGAGCGTAGTGATTCGCCCGTCCTTTGCTAGAAGCTCCTCAGTTCTTCAATTGATGCAGGCCTTTGTAAGTGCCCTTAAAGTTATGCACAAAGCTGTAGACTAGCTCTTCCCAGATGCGAATGGATTCGCATGGGAGATTGTTGAGCCATGCTCTAGCGGCGCCCTACAGCTGTAGCTACAGGCATTGCATGGCCGTGCTTCGACTCCCGCCTTGAAGCTTGACAGTGGAGAAGTGGTCCTCCAACCATATTTTTGGGTCATGCATACCATCAAATTTGGGGTTCTCCGATGGGAGCTTGAACCCCTTGGACGTTCGCTTCTGCCTGATAGCTCTGCTGAAGCATCTAGCGCCACAGAGCTCCACGTCTTTGTCCTCTGAGTCAGTAGAATGGGCACGTCATGCCCTTGACTTGTCGATTTTCCATTGCGGGAGGTCATCGCGCGCGTCATAGTCGTGGTCGTGTCGCTGTGAGAAGCAACGTCGAGACAAATCATGACTATCGTCGCTGGACGAGGGTGAGGAATAGCATTTTGCCAGAGCCTTACCTCTCTTCGGCTTCGGCGTGGGCTCTATGTCGAGAGCAGCCTCGATTAACCCAAAGCCCGTGATCGTAGATCAGTGCATGGTGGCTTGGGGATCCCGATCCAGCGGCTGGTTGTTGAGGAGGTACGTGCTCGCCGCTATCACTACAGCTTGCGGCGTCTTTGGGACCATGTTGCCCCGCGTATCGACTATCATAGAGCTGAAGTCGAGGACTTTTGCAGCTTCTATGCGTTCCTGCTCGGTGAGATGAGCCATTTGAGATCGCCTCTTGTTCGCGATGTACTCGTTGCCTTTAGAGGAGGATCCTCCGTGGGAGGAGAGCCTGGCCCGTTGGAGACTTGATTCATCCGCCACCTTTTTACGCGCCTCGAGTTGTGCGATTGTGTGCAGTTGGCGTCTGTACTCCTCCTTTAGTAGCCAATGGTAGCCCATTAGCAGGTCATGTGGCGTGCCGGGGGCAGAAGGTTGCCTCGTAGTGCTTCTCGGCAATGGGCCCATTCGTTGTCGTTGAGCCTAATCACGACACGTTCTCCAGTGTGTTTGTTAACCATGGTTAGTGCTTCGACTGCCCCACCATTGTTGACGGGCGCGCCATTGCCGCCATTAGTGGGGCCACCGTTGGGCGGTCTGCCATTAGGTGTGCTACCGTTGGGCGGATCAGGCCCGTTGCCACCATTTTCGCGATTGGCGCTGGTTTTACTAGCGTTGATGACAGCGCACATGAAGTGGTTGGGGAAGTTGTTGCTTCCGCAAGTTTTGGATCCGGATCCGTAGACTCCATCTTTCGTTGCTAGGTCCCCTAGATCGGATCCGCGACTGCTATCGTTGTCCGTGCTCTCAGCTGTTGTTGAGGTGTTGAGCTCGCTGATGGTGCCGATTGGTGGCGGGAACCACGATGCTGGAGCAATTGCGGGTTCTCATGGCTGGTCAGGCATGCAAAGCGTGTCCATCTGACCAACCTGGAAGCGGAAGCTCCCAATTGCCAAGTTGCTTCCGTCGTCCACGAACTCAAAAGCTGGGCGAGTGGTCGGCGTGTGGACGGTGAAGTCGAACGCGCCGAAGATCTGGCGAATCTTCGCTGTTTCGGAGTTGTAGATCGCGATTGATGGGACCGAAGAAGCCGCGACATCAACACTCCCAATTCCCACAGACAGCGCCAATTGACGAGGGTTTAACTCATCAATGCCCATCGTTATGGACTTGGGTTTAGGAGAAGGAGGGATCGCGGGAGGCATCAGTCGGCTAGGAAACAAGTACACAGGGATGCAAGGTTTACCCAGGTTCATGCCTCGTAGAGGTCCCTAATCCTGCTTGTCTGCTCTTGGAATTAATGGAGGAATCGAAGATTACAGGGGTGCGCGGATGCAATCTAGCGAGAGTTGTGGAAACTAGGGTTGTGCGCGTCCTCCTCGCCGCACCTCCTAGACTTTATATAGATAGGCTAGGTCTCGGGTAGCAGGTCAAGTGGGTTACAGATTAGGGTTTTCCCTTTAAACTTTCTATCTTTAAGCTTCTTCTTGTCTCGCAAGTAATCGAGAGTCCGTGGGCCACTCAAAGTATTTATCGGGCGATGGAAACACCGTGGGCTTCCACCATATCTGGACCGTATATACCAAACTCGAGTACCTGCAGGGTATACCCATGTCACGGAGGCAGCTGCATTGGCAGCCCTGAGGGTCTTAGCCGAGGTACTGTATCTCTCCAGTCTGGTAGTTACTATCGTATATGTCTGGCCCGGCCTAGGCACATACACCCTGTCAATTTTAGTAATCAGATGTCTACCTCGGATTTTTAGTCCATCTATACGGTTTGCCTTTGCATACCCCCGCGGAGTGATATTCAGTGACTGCTGCAACTCAGCTACTTTTTTCGCACCAGCTAGCATCTTCTGCGTAGTTTCCTCTAACTTGGCCTGTACCAGAGCCGGATCTACTACTAGCACTATTGGTGTTGCTAAACTATCTATTGCCTACTGCCGTACATTCTCTGGCCTCTCTAGTGGAGGGAATCTAGACCTTGCCTGCTTTGGTGTTGCTTCTGGCTCCGTCGCCGGGTCCTTGCTTCCTCCTACATCTGGCGCTGTCATCATGACCTTAATGCAGCTTGCGGGGCGAGTGATACGCATGCCGCGAACCGCGCTGAGAGGTAGTTTGCCTCCCTCGACGACATGTCGCGGATGGACGCATGACTCCTCGATGACAACATAGATCTTGTGCGTGCCAAGCTTGATGAAGAGGCCATTGCACGGAGGAGGGTTCATGCCGAAGATCCCCACGTTGTTGCTGACGTAGTCCAGCGCTCCAAAGCACTGAACGAGCCCAGAGACGACGCGCTCACCGGTACCGAAGATGTTTCTCGTCTAGAATTTTACCCCTGCTAGCGCCGCTAGCCCCACGGTGGGCGCCAACTGTCATGGTTGTGGCATGGCAGATGCCATGGATGGGCTAAAGATGGGGCCAACAACACTAGAGGAATCCAGGGAGGGATAGTGTGGTGATTCCACACACAAGTGTTTGTATCTTCACTCTATCAATGGTGGATTACAAGGCCTCCTTGAGTTGTTCGTGAGAAGGAGACTAGTTCTCTTACTCCCCACTACAATGCTCCAGCATTCTTCCTAGACAGAATGATCGATCCCCTTCTATGGAGGCCTTGGTCCTCCTTATATAGGGGAATCCAGGTTACAAAGTTAGGGCATACGTGGAGGCATATTCCCCGAATATTCCCTTTGGTTAAAACTAGATGCCTCTTTATTCACTTTAAACGGCTAGTACAGACTATGGATGTAATCCTCTGTGAGTTGCTTTGCTTTTCGTGTCACCTGACATTGGTAACGTCAGCCGACACTGGCGACGTCACCTTTGCCAGCCTTTTGACCAGCAGGAGATTCCTTCCTTCTCTTGGAAGCCAAGTGGTAGTCCAGCTAGCACTTGGCTAACGCGGCTACGAGGGTACCTGCATATATGGTAAATCAAGTATGACCGACATACATTGTATGTCTGCCGGGTTAGTGTTAGGTGAATTCCCGCCAGGCCGGGTTACCCTGTAACTCAGCCTGCCTTGAGGAGACCCGACCAACACTTGCTTTAACCGTGCCATACCTCGGCTAACTCGGCCTTTATACCCCATCGTGACCCTACCCGAGGGTATCCCCCAACACGTAGACATTGCTGAAATCGTGGAAGAAATCACTAACTGGGAGGCCGAAACCACGCTGGAAGTGAGACCAGAAGACCACGAACTCACACGGATTGGGGCAGGGAGAAATATCCTCGGCAGCGAGGCAGTAGGTGACTCCAGCGGGGATGTGTCGGGTCCGATACAACCAGTTGATATCGTCCTCACAGAACCAGGAGCAGGCTCAGGCGTCGTGTTCGTGCGCTTCACACTCCTCCTCCTCCTCCTCAACAATGGCGATTTCCTCTTCCATCATCTCCAATTCACTATCCTCACCAAACCAATCGGGAGTGGGGGACAATGGCTGGACTGGCGAGGTCCCGTAGTAGCAAGACAACGCAGGAGCGACAACACGGGCATGGCAGAAAAACAGGGCAGCAAAGCGCGAAGGCGATAGTGCTGCGTGAACAAGATGTAGCAGCGGTGGCGTTGCTATGGGAAAGAAGGAAGAACAAGGGCAGGCAAGTGTGCGAAGTGGGGGAAAATCCTCAAGGGCCGCCCCTGTCCCCTATTTAACCACTCCCCTAAGAGGGGTCATGGGATCCAGCAGTGAAGCGAAGCCACACGATGTGGCCGTGTACTTGTCGGATCGGCCAATCAGAGGAAGACCACAGGAAGGGCCATAGGGAGCAGCGGATCCCACGACACAACATGCTAATAAAGTTAACGAGGGGGCAGCCATGATGTGATTTTACAACAGTTATTCCTGATAGTGAATACAATAACTGGCACACGCCCTTAAAATGAGGCAAAACAATGATTACCCTCCATGTAGGATGTGGGGAAGTGTACGAAAGAAGGAAGAATGACCCGGATAAGTGGAAAATAACCCGGCCAGTGAGTAATATCTCAGAACGAGCCAAGGGAATGTCAAGTCATAAGAGCCAAGTTACATGATGAATTGGTGAAGAGAGCACAAAACATGATAGGTTGAAGCTGTTGTGGCCTTATCAGCTAAAGTTGTTAAGACCACACTAGCTAAGGGGATACCCCTGGTAGGGTCACACTAGGGTATAAAGGTCGTGTTAGCCGAGGTGTGGCAAGGTCAAAGCGTATGATGGCTGAGTCACCCCAAGGCAGGCTGACTTACAGAATGACCCAGCCCGATGGATGTTCAACTAATGCTAACCAGGCTGACATAAAGCATATGTCGCCTATGTTTGATCTACCTTGTTTGCAGGTGCCCATGTGGCTGAGTTAGCCAGGCGCTAGCCGGGTTATCACTTGGCTTACGAGAGAAGGAAGGAATCTCATTGGTCAAAAGGTGGTCTCTGTCCACTGTAGCGTGAGCGAAGCAGACAAAGGAGAGGACCAATGGGGCGTGGCCAACAAGGGTGACGTGGCCAATGTCGGCTGACGCCACCAATGTCGGATGACGTTGCGCTGCAGAGGGGCTTAGGGAGGCTAACACCTTGAGTCCGGACCATCCACTTAAAGTGTAAAAGAGGCATCTTACTTTATCGAGGAGCATATTCGAAGAATATGCCTCCACGTATGCCCTAGATTGTAACCTAGCCCCCTATATAAGGAGGGGCAGGACCTCCATAAGAGTGTCAGCCATTTTTACTAAAGGAGAGCCCAGATATTAGTTGTGCGTAGTAAGAGGACTAGTCCCCTTCCCACAAATAGCTCGATGAGCCTCTATAATCCTACATCAATAGGAGATATATACAAACACCTATGTGGAATCACCACACTATCCCTCCCTGGATTCCTCTAGTGCTCATTGGCCCCATCTTTAGCCTATACATGGCATCTGGCGCGACACCACCATGTCAACATGGATCCACTAGTGACACTGCATGTGTGTTCTTTTCTTAAAACACATTGATCCACTGGTGACATTTGCATGTGTGTTCTTTTCCTAAACCACATGGATCCGCTGGTGACTTTGCATGTGTGTTCCTTTCCTAAACCACATGGATCCACTAGTGACATTGCATATGTGTTCTTTTCCTAAAACACATTAATCCCCTGGAGACATTTGCATGTGTTTTCTTTTTCCTAAACCACATGGATCCACTTGAGTCATTGCATGTGTGTTCTTTTCCTAAACCACATTGATCCATTGGTGAGATTTGCATGTGTGTTCTTTTACTAAATCACATTGATCCACTGGTGACATTGCACGTGTGTGCTTTTCCTGAACCACATTGATCCACTAGTGTATTGCATGTGTACTCTTTTCCTCAATCACATTGATCCACTAGTGTCATTGCATGTGTGTTCTTTTCCTAAACCACATGGATCCGCTGGTGTCATTGCATATGTGTTCTTTTCCAAAACCACATGGATCCACTCGTGTAATTCCATGTGTGTTATGTTCCTAAACCACATGGATCCACTGGTGACATTGCATGTGTGTTCTTTTCCTAAACCACAAGGATCCACTAATTACAATGCATGTGTGTTCTTTTCCTAAAACACATTGATCTACTGGTGACATTTGCATGTGTGTTCTGTTCCAAAACCAAATGGATCCACTAGAGTCATTGCATGTGTGTTCTTTTCCTAAACCACATGGATCCACTGGTGACATTTTCATGTGTGTTCTTTTCCTAAACCACACTGATCCACTGTTGTCATTACATGTATATTCTTTTCCTAAACCACATGCATACATTGTTGACATTGCATGTATTTTCTTTTCCTTAACCACATTGTTCCACTATTGTCATTGCATGTGTGTTCTTTTCCTGAACCACATGGATCCAGTAATAACATTGCATGCATGTTCTTTTCCTAAACCACATTGATCCACTAGTGTCATTGCACGTGTGTTATTTTCCTAAAACACATTAATCAACTAGTGACATTTGCATGTTTGTTATTTTCCTAAACCATAAAGATCCACTAGAGTTTTTGCATGTGTGTTCTTTTCCTAAACCACATGGATCCATTAGTGTCATTGCATGTGTATTCTTTTCCTAAACCACATTGATCGACTGGTGTCATTGCATGCGTGTTCTTTTCCTAAACCACATGGATCCACTAGTTAATTTGCATGTGTGTTCTTCTCTTGAACCATAGTGATCCTCTGATGTCATTGCATGCGTGTTCTTTTCTTGAACCACATGGATCCACTGCTGACATTGCATGTGTGTTGTATTCCTAAACCACATTGATCCACTAGAGTCATTGCATGTGTGTTCTTTTTCTAAAACACATTGATCCACTAGTGACATTTGCATGTGTGTTCTTTTCCTAAACCACATGGATCCACTAGGAGTCATTGCATGTGTGTTATTTTCCTAAACCACATGGATCGACTGGTGACATTTCCTGTGTGTTCTTTTCCTGAACCAGATTGATCCACTCATGTCAATGCATGTGTGCTCTTTTCCTCAACCACATTGATCCACAGGTGTCATTGCATGCATGTTTTTTCCTGAACCACATTGATCCACTGGTGTCACTTGCATGTCTGTTTTTTCCTAAACCACATGGATCTGCTGGTGTCATTGCATATGTGTTCTTTTCCTAAACCACATGGGTCCATGGTGTCATTGCATGTGTGTTCTGTTCCTAAACCACATGGATCCACTGGTGACATTGCATGCGTGTTCTTTTCCTAAAACACATGGATCCACTAGTGGCATTGCATGTCTGTTATTTTCCTAAAACACATTGATCCACTAGTGACATTTGCATCTGTGTTCTTTTCCTAAACCACATGGATCTGCTAGAGTCATTGCCTGTGTATTATTTTCATAAAGCGCATGGATCCACTGGTGACATTTGCATGTGCGTTCTTTTCCTAAACCACATTGATCCCCTAGTGTCATTACATGTGTGTTCCTTTCCTAAACCATGCATCCACTTGTGACACTCCATGTCTATTCTTTTCCTAACCACCTTGATCCACTAGTATCATTGCATGTGTGTTCTTTTCCTGAACCATCTGGATCCACTAATGACATTGCATGTGTGTTCTTTTCCTAAACCACATTATTCCACTAGTGTCATTGCATGTGTAATCTTTTCCTAAAACACATTGATCCACTAGTGACATTTGCTTGTGTGTTATTTTCCTAAACCACATGGATCCACCTAAGTCATTACATGTGGGTTAGTCCTAAACCACATGGATCCACCAGTGTCATTTCATGTGTGTTATTTTCCTAAACCCCATAGATCCACTTGTGACACTATATGTGTGTTAATTTCCTAAAACACATTGATCCATTGGTGACCGTTGCATGTGTGTTCTTTTCCTAAACCACATGGATCCACTTGAGTCATTGCATGTGTATTCTTTTTCCTAAATAACATGGATCCACTGGTGAAATTTTCATGTGTGTTCTTTTCCTAAACCATATTGATCCACTAGTGTCATTGCATGTGTGTTATTTTCCTAAACCACATGGATCCACTGGTGACATTGCATGTGTGTTCTTCTATTGAACCATAGTGATCGACTATGTCATTGCTTGTGTGTTCTTTTCCTAAACCACATGGATCCATTGATGACATTGCATGTGTGTTGTTTTCCTAAACCACATTGATTCACTAGTGTCATTGCATGTGTGTTCGTTTCCTAAAAAACATTGATCCACTAGTGACATTTGGATGTGTGTTCTTTTCCTAAACCACATGGATCCACTGGAGTCATTGCATGTGTGTTCTTTTCATAAACCACATGGATCAACTAGTGACATTTCATGTGTGTTGTTTCCCGAACCACATTGATCCACTAGTGTCATTGCATGTGTGCTCTTTTCCTCAACCACATTTATCCAGTGGTGTCATTGCACGTGTGTTCTTTTCCTTAACCACATTGATCCACTAGTGTCATTTGCATGTGTGTTCTTTTTCTAAACCACATGGATCCGCTGGTGTCATTGCATATGTGTTCTTTTCCTAAACTACATGGATCTACTGGTGTCATTGCATGTGTGTTCTATTCCTAAACCACATGGATCCACTGGTGACATTGCATGTGTGTTCTTTTCCTAAACCACAAGGTTCCACTGGTGCATTGCATGTGTTTTTTTCCTAAAACACATTGATCCACTAGTGTCATTACATGTGTGTACCTTTCCTAAACCACATGCATCCACTAGTGACATTGCATGTCTATTCTTTTCCCGATCCACATTGATCAACTCGTGTAATTGCATGTGTTTCCTTTCCTGAACCATATGGATCCACTGATGGCATTGCATGTGTCTTCCTGTCCTAAACCATATCGATCCACTGGTATTATTGCATGTTTGTTCTTTTCCTAAAACACATTGATCCACTAGTGACATTTGCATGTCTGTTATTTTCCTAAACCACATGGATCGCCTAGAGTCATTGCATGTGTGTTCTTTTCCTAACCACATGGATCCACTAGTGTCATTTCATGTGTGTTCTTTTCCTAAACCACATGGATCCACTAGTGACATTGCATGTGTGTTATTTTCCTAAAACACATTGATCCATTGGTGACATTTGCATGTGTGTTCTTTTCCTAAACCACATGGATTCACTTGAGTCATTGCATGTGTGTTCTTTTCCTAAACCACATGGATCCATTGGTGAAATTTGCATGTGTGTTCATTTCCTAAACCACATTGATCCACTGGTGTCATTTCAAGTGCGCTCTTTTACTAAACCGCATGGATCCATTAGTGACATTGCATGTGTGTTCTTCTCCTGAACCATAGTGATCCACTTTGTCATTGCATGTGTGTTCTTTCCCTGAACCACATGGATCCACTAATGATATTGCATGTGTGTTGTTTTCCTAAACCACATGGATCCACTGGTGTCATTGCATGTGTGTTCTTTTCTTAACACACATTGATCCACTGATGACATTTCCATGTGTGTTCTTTTCATAAACCACATAGATCCACTGGAGTCATTACGTGTGTTGTATTTTCCTAAACCACATGGATCCACTGATGTCATTCCATGTCTGTTCTTTTCCTAACCCACATGGATCCACTTGAGTCATTGCATGTGTGTTCTTTTCCTAAATCACATGGATCCACTAGTGTCATTGCATGTGTGTTTCTTTCCTAAACCACATGGATAAACCAGTGACTTTGCATGTGTGTTCTTTTCCTAAACCACATGGATCCACTAGTGTCATTACATGTGTGTTCCTTTCCTAAACCACATGCATCCACCGGTGACAATGCATGTCTATCCTTTTCGTGAACCACCTTGATCCACTAGTGTCATTGCATGTGTGTTCTTTTCCTGAACCATATGGATCCACTATTGAGATTGCACGTGTGTTCTTTTCGTAAACCACATTGTTCCACTAGTGTCATTGCATTTGTAATCTTTTCCTAAAACACATTGATCCACTAGTGACATTTGCATGTGTGTTATTTTCCTAAACCACATGGATCCACTTGAGTCATTACATGTGTGTTAGTTTCCTAAACCAAATGGATCCACTAGTGTCATTTCATGTGTGTTCTCTTCCTAAACCCCATGGATCCACTAGTGACACAACATGTGTGTTATTTTCCTAAAACACATTGATCCATTGGTGACAGTTGCATGTGTGTTCTTTTCCAAAACCACATGGATCCACTTGAGTCATTGCACGTGTGTTCTTTTCCTAAACCACATTGATCCACCAGTGTCATTACATGTGTATTATTTTCCTAAACTACATGGATCCACTGGTGACATTGCATGTGCATTCTTCTCCTGAACCATAGTGATCCACTATGTCATTGCTTGTGTGTTCTTTTCCTGAACCACATGGATCCACTGATGACATTGCATGTGTGTTGTTTTCCTAAACCACATTGATCCACTAGTGTAATTGCATGTGTGTTCTTTTCCTTAAAAACATTGCTCCACTACTGCATTTGCATGTGTGTTCTTTTCCTAAATCACATGGATCGACTAGTGACATTGCGTGTGTGTTGTTTTCCTGAACCACATTGATCTATTGGTGTCATTTGCATGTGTGTTCTTTTTCTAAACCACATGGATCCGATGGTGTCATTGCATATGTATTCTTTTCCTAAACCACATGGATCCAATGGTGTCTTTGCATGTGTGTTCTGTTCCTAAACCACATGGATCCACTGGTGACATTGCATGTGTGTTCTTTTCCTAAACCACATGGATCCACTGGTGACATTGCATGTGTGTTCTTCTCCTGAACCATAGTGATCCACTGTGTCACTGCATGTATGTTCTTTTTCCGAACCACATGGATCCATTGATGATACTGCATGTGTGTTGTTTTACTAAACAACATGGATCCACTAGTGTCATTGCATGTGTGTTCTTTTCCTAACACACATTGATCCACTGGTGACATTTGCATGTCTGTTCTTTTCCTAAACCACATGGATCCACTAGAGTCATTACATGTGTTGTCTTTTCCTAAACCACATGGATCCACTGGTGTCATTCCATGTGTGTTGTTTTCCTAAACCACATGGATCCACTGAGTCATTGCATGTGTGTTCTTTTCCTAAACCACATGGATCCACTTGCATCATTGCATGTGTGTTCATTTCCTAAACTACATGGATAAACTAGTGACATTGCATGTGTGTTGTTTTCCTAAACCACATGGATCCACTAGGGAGAGTTCATGTGTGTTCTTTTTCGAAAATACATTGATCCACTAGTGACATTTGCATATGTGTTCTTTTCCGAAACCACATGGATCCACTAGAGTGGTTTCATGTGTGTTCTTTTCCTAAACACATGGATCCACTGGTGAAATTTGCATGTGTGTTCCTCTCCTTAACCATAGTGATCCACTAGTGAAATTTGCATGTGTGTTCCTCTCCTTAACCATAGTGATCCACTAGTGCCATTGCATGTGTGTTCTTTTCCTGAACCACATGGATCCACTAATAGCATTGCATGTGTGTTCTTTTCTAAAACCACATTAAACCACTAGTGTCATTGTATCTGTGTTCCTTTCCCAAACCACATGGATCCACTGATGACATTGCATGTGTGTTCTTTTCCTGAAAACATTGATCCACTAGTGTCATTGCATGTGTGTTATTTTCGTGAACCACATGGATCCAATGATGACATTGCATGTGTGTTCTTTTCCTAAACCACATGGATCCACTAGAGTCATTGCATGTTTGTTCTTTTCCTAAACCACATAATCCACTAGGGTCATTTGCATGTGTGTTCTTTTCCTAAACCAGATGGATCAACTAGAGTCATTTGCATGTGTGTTCTTTTCCTAAACCACATGGATCCACTGGTGACATTTGCATGTGTGTTCTTTTCCTAACCACATGGATCCACTAGTGTCATTTCATGTGTGTTCTTTTCCTAAACCACATGGATCGACTAGTGACATTGCATGTGTGTTATTTTCCTCAACCACATTTATCCAGTGGTGTCATTGCACGTGTGTTCTTTTCCTTAACCACATTGATCCACTAGTGGCATTTGCATGTGTGTTCTTTTTCTAAACCACATGGATCCGCTGGTGTCATTGCATATGTGTTCTTTTCCTAAACCACATGGATCCACTGGTGTCATTGCATGTGTGTTCTATTCCTAAACCACATGGATCCACTAGTGACATTGCATGTGTGTTCTTTTCCTAAACTACAAGGTTCCACTGGTGCATTGCATGTGTTTTTTTCCTAAAACACATTGATCCACTAGTGTCATTACATGTGTGTACCTTTCATAAACCACATGCATCCACTAGTGACATTGCATGTCTATTCTTTTCCCGATCCACATTGATCAACTCGTGTCATTGCATGTGTTTCCTTTCCTGAACCATATGGATCCATTGATGGCATTGCATGTGTCTTCCTTTCCTAAACCATATCGATCCACTGGTATTATTGCATGTTTGTTCTTTTCCTAAAACACATTGATCCACTAGTGACATTTGCATGTCTGTTATTTTCCTAAACCACATGGATCGCCTGGAGTCATTGCAAGTGTGTTCTTTTCCTAACCACATGGATCCACTAGTGTCATTTCATGTGTGTTCTTTTCCTAAACCACATGGATCCACTAGTGACATTGCATGTGTGTTATTTTCCTAAAACACATTGATCCATTGGTGACATTTGCATGTGTGTTCTTTTCCTAAACCACATGGATTCACTTGAGTCATTGCATGTGTGTTCTTTTCCTAAACCACATGGATCCATTGGTGAAATTTGCATGTGTGTTCATTTCCTAAACCACATTGATCCACTGGTGTCATTTCAAGTGTGTTCTTTTACTAAACCGCATGGATCCATTAGTGACATTGCATGTGTGTTCTTCTCCTGAACCATAGTGATCCACTGTGTCATTGCATGTGTGTTCTTTCCCTGAACCACATGGATCCACTAATGATATTGCATGTGTGTTGTTTTCCTAAACCACATGGATCCACTGGTGTCATTGCATGTGTGTTCTTTTCTTAACACACATTGATCCACTCATGACATTTCCATGTGTGTTCTTTTCATAAACCACATAGATCCACTGGAGTCATTACGTGTGTTGTATTTTCCTAAACCACATGGATCCACTGGTGTCATTCCATGTCGTATCTTTTCCTAACCCACATGGATCCACTTGAGTCATTGCATGTGTGTTCTTTTCCTAAATCACATGGATCCACTAGTGTCATTGCATGTGTGTTTCTTTCCTAAACCACATGGATAAACCAGTGACTTTGCATGTGTGTTCTTTTCCTAAACCACATGGATCCACTAGTGTCATTACATGTGTGTTCCTTTCCTAAACCACATGCATCCACCGGTGACAATGCATGTCTATCCTTTTCGTGAACCACCTTGATCCACTAGTGTCATTGCATGTGTGTTCTTTTCCTGAACCATATGGATCCACTATTGAGATTGCACGTGTGTTCTTTTCCTAAACCACATTGTTCCACTAGTGTCATTGCATTTGTAATCTTTTCCTAAAACACATTGATCCACTAGTGACATTTTCATGTGTGTTATTTTCGTAAACCACATGGATCCACTTGAGTCATTACATGTGTGTTAGTTTCCTAAACCAAATGGATCCACTAGTGTCATTTCATGTGTGTTCTCTTCCTAAACCCCATGGATCCACTAGTGACACAACATGTGTGTTATTTTCCTAAAACACATTGATCCATTGGCGACAGTTGCATGTGTGTTCTTTTCCAAAACCACATGGATCCACTTGAGTCATTGCATGTGTGTTCTTTTCCTAAACCACATTGATCCACCAGTGTCATTACATGTGTATTATTTTCCTAAACCACATGGATCCACTGGTGACATTGCATGTGCATTCTTCTCCTGAACCATAGTGATCCACTATGTCATTGCTTGTGTGTTCTTTTCCTGAACCACATGGATCCACTGATGACATTGCATGTGTGTTGTTTTCCTAAACCACATTGATCCACTAGTGTAATTGCATGTGTGTTCTTTTCCTTAAAAACATTGCTCCACTACTGACATTTGCATGTGTGTTCTTTTCCTAAACCACATGGATCCACTAGAGTCATTGCATGTGTGTTCTTTTCCTAAATCACATGGATCGACTAGTGACATTGCGTGTGTGTTGTTTTCCTGAACCACATTGATCTATTGGTGTCATTTGCATGTGTGTTCTTTTTCTAAACCACATGGATCCGATGGTGTCATTGCATATGTATTCTTTTCCTAAACCACATGGATCCAATGGTGTCATTGCATGTGTGTTCTGTTCCTAAACCACATGGATCCACTGGTGACATTGCATGTGTGTTCCTTTCCTAAACCAGATGAATCCACTGGTGACATTGCATGTGTGTTCTTCTCCTGAACCATAGTGATCCACTGTGTCACTGCATGTATGTTCTTTTTCCGAACCACATGGATCCATTGATGATACTGCATGTGTGTTGTTTTACTAAACAACATGGATCCACTAGTGTCATTGCATGTGTGTTCTTTTCCTAACACACATTGATCCACTGGTGACATTTGCATGTCTGTTCTTTTCCTAAACCACATGGATCCACTAGAGTCATTGCATGTGTGTTATTTTCCTAAACCACATGGATCCACTGGTGTCATTCCATGTGTGTTGTTTTCCTAAACCACATGGATCCACTGAGTCATTGCATGTGTGTTCTTTTCCTAAACCACATGGATCCACTAGCATCATTGCATGTGTGTTCATTTCCTAAACTACATGGATAAACTAGTGACATTGCATGTGTGTTGTTTTCCTAAACCACATGGATCCACTAGGGAGAGTTCATGTGTGTTCTTTTTCGAAAATACATTGATCCACTAGTGACATTTGCATATGTGTTCTTTTCCGAAACCACATGGATCCACTAGAGTGGTTTCATGTGTGTTCTTTTCCTAAACACATGGATCCACTGGTGAAATTTGCATGTGTGTTCCTCTCCTTAACCATAGTGATCCACTGGTGAAATTTGCATGTGTGTTCCTCTCCTTAACCATAGTGATCCACTGGTGCCATTGCATGTGTGTTCTTTTCCTGAACCACATGGATCCACTAATAGCATTGCATGTGTGTTCTTTTCTAAAACCACATTAAACCACTAGTGTCATTGTATCTGTGTTCCTTTCCCAAACCACATGGATCCACTGATGACATTGCATGTGTGTTCTTTTCCTGAAAACATTGATCCACTAGTGTTATTGCATGTGTGTTATTTTCGTGAACCACATGGATCCAATGATGACATTGCATGTGTGTTCTTTTCCTAAACCACATGGATCCACTAGAGTCATTGCATGTTTGTTCTTTTCCTAAACCACATAATCCACTAGGGTCATTTGCATGTGTGTTCTTTTCCTAAACCAGATGGATCAACTAGAGTCATTTGCATGTGTGTTCTTTTCCTAAACCACATGGATCCACTGGTGACATTTGCATGTGTGTTCTTTTCCTAACCACGTGGATCCACTAGTGTCATTTCATGTGTGTTCTTTTCCTAAACCACATGGATCGACTAGTGACATTGCATGTGTGTTATTTTCCTAAAACACATTGATCCATTGGTGACATTTGCATGTGTGTTCTTTTCCTAAACCACATGGATTCACTTGAGTCATTTCGTGTGTGTTCTTTTCCTAAACCACATGGATCCACTAGTGAAATTTGCATGCGTGTTCTATTCCTAAACCACATTGATCTAGTGGTGTCATTGCATGTTTTTTCTTTTACTAAACCACATGGATCCACTTGTGACATGGCATGTGTGTTCTTCTGCTGAACCATAGTGATCCACTATGTCATTCCATGTGTGTTCTTTTCCTAAACCACATGGATCCACTAGAGTCATTACATGTGTTGTCTTTTCCTAAACCACATGGATCCACTGGTGTCATTCCATGTGTGTTGTTTTCCTAAACCACATGGATCCACTGGAGTCATTGCATGTGTGTTCTTTTCCTAAACCACATGGATCCACTAGCGTCATTGCATGTGTGTTCATTTCATAAACCACATGGATAAACTAGTGACATTGCATGTGTGTTGTTTTCCTAAACCACATGGATCCACTAGTGAGAATTCATGTGTGTTCTTTTTCGAAAATACATTGATCCACTAGTGACATTTGCATATGTGTTCTTTTCCGAAACCACATGGATCCACTAGAGTGGTTTCATGTGTGTTCTTTTCCTAAACACATGGATCCACTGGTGAAATTTGCATGTGTGTTCCTCTCCTTAACCATAGTGATCCACTGGTGAAATTTGCATGTGTGTTCCTCTCCTTAACCATAGTGATCCACTGGTGCCATTGCATGTGTGTTCTTTTCCTGAACCACATGGATCCACTAATAGCATTGCATGTGTGTTCTTTTCTAAAACCACATTAAACCACTAGTGTCATTGTATCTGTGTTCCTTTCCCAAACCACATGGATCCACTGATGACATTGCATGTGTGTTCTTTTCCTGAAAACATTGATCCACTAGTGTCATTGCATGTGTGTTATTTTCGTGAACCACATGGATCCAATGATGACATTACATGTGTGTTCTTTTCCTAAACCACATGGATCCACTAGAGTCATTGCATGTTTGTTCTTTTCCTAAACCACATAATCCACTAGGGTCATTTGCATGTGTGTTCTTTTCCTAAACCAGATGGATCAACTAGAGTCATTTGCATGTGTGTTCTTTTCCTAAACCACATGGATCCACTGGTGACATTTGCATGTGTGTTCTTTTCCTAACAACATGGATCCACTAGTGTCATTTCATGTGTGTTCTTTTCCTAAACCACATGGATCGACTAGTGACATTGCATGTGTGTTATTTTCCTAAAACACATTAATCCATTGGTGACATTTGCATGTGTGTTCTTTTCCTAAACCACATGGATTCACTTGAGTCATTTCGTGTGTGTTCTTTTCCTAAACCACATGGATCCACTAGTGAAATTCGCATGCGTGTTGTTTTCCTAAACCACATTGATCTAGTGGTGTCATTGCATGTTTTTTCTTTTACTAAACTACATGGATCCACTTGTGACATGGCATGTGTGTTCTTCTGCTGAACCATAGTGATCCACTATGCCATTGCATGTGTGTTCTTTTCCTAAACCACATGGATCCACTAGAGTCATTACATGTGTTGTCTTTTCCTAAACCACATGGATCCACTGGTGTCATTCCATGTGTGTTGTTTTCCTAAACCACATGGATCCACTGGAGTCATTGCATGTGTGTTCTTTTCCTAAACCACATGGATCCACTAGCATCATTGCATGTGTGTTTATTTCCTAAACCACGTGGATAAACTAGTGACATTGCATGTGTGTTGTTTTCCTAAACCACATGGATCCACTAGTGAGAATTCATGTGTGTTCTTTTTCGAACATACATTGATCCACTAGTGACATTTGCATATGTGTTCTTTTCCGAAACCACATGGATCCACTGTAGTGGTTTCATGTGTGTTCTTTTCCTAAACCACATGGATCCACTGGTGAAATTTGCATGTGTGTTCCTCTCCTTAACCATAGTGATCCACTGGTGCCATTGCATGTGTGTTCTTTTCCTGAACCACATGGATCCACTAATAGCATTGCATGTGTGTTCTTTTCTGAAACCACATTAAACCACTAGTGCATTGCTTGTGTGTTCCTTTCCCGAACCACATGGATCCACTTATGACATTGCATGTGTGTGTCTTTTCCTGAAAACATTGATCCACTAGTGTCATTGCATGTGTGTTATTTTCGTGAACCACATGGATCCACCAATGACATTGCATGTGTGTTCTTTTCCTAAACCACATGGATCCACTAGAGTCATTGCATGTGTGTTCTTTTCCAAAACCACATAATCCACTAGAGTCATTTGCATGTGTGTTCTTTTCCTAAACCAGATGGATCAACTAGAGTCATTTGCATGTGTGTTCTTTTCCTAAACCACATGGATCCACTGGTGACATTTGCAAGTGTGTTCTTTTCCTAACCACATGCATCCACTAGTGTCATTTCATGTGTGTTCTTTTTCTAAACCACATGGATCGACGAGTGACATTGCATGTGTGTTATTTGCCTAAAACACATTAATCCATTGGTGACATTTGCATGTGTGTTCTTTTCCTAAACCACATGGATTCACTTGAGTCATTTCATGTGTGTTCTTTTCCTAAACCACATGG